>PVLC010001272.1:0-116904 GCA_004027655.1 Graphiurus murinus | reverse complement strand
GATTCTTAGTTTCTTAAAGTTGGTTTCTTTCTTTGCTCTGGAAAATACCAATTTCAAGTCCTTTCTCCTCCCAGTTTTTGGATATTGGGGGTTCTTGCTAGAAAGCATAGGCAGAGCACATGGAGCCAGTGTCCCCAAGTTTTTCACACCATCTGGAGCTACTTGTGGCTGCTATGTAGTCTCAAACTTCAATAGCTTTATGATCTATTGGCAGATAGCTAAATTTGGATCCTGGTGTCAGGGCTTTCTTTTAAATTATGTTTTCATCCCATTCCAGAATAAAAGAGAAAATGAAATGGAGAAAGAATACATTGAAAGCTGCAATATTTTCTGTGAATTTGAGAAGTATTGACATTTCTGAGAAGAATGACTACAGATATTGTTGCTTCTTTAGGATTTTGCTTTAGTCTCACATTCCTTCACCTGGAATTAGCTGAGGAAAAGTGGCATTTGTAATAAATGGATGGCTCCAATAGTTAGGATTTTATTGTTGGTGCCATCAGAGATGCAGTTTAAAGTAAGTAGAAAGATATTACTACTTCGTATAAGTCTGTTTTTGTTTTTGTTTGTTTGTTTGTTGTTGTTATTTTGGTACTGGTGATTGAAACCAGGGGTGTTCTACCTTTGAGCTACACCCCCAGCCATATTTTATTTTTTATTTGGAAACAGGGTCTCACTAAGTTGCAGAGGGTCTCACTAAGTTGTTGAGGCTGGCCATGAACCCATGATCCTCTTGTCTCAGCCTCTTAAGTACTAGAATTACAGACATGTGTCGCCATACCCAGCTTGTATAGGTTTTTAAAATGAGTATTGATTAAGAAGTCTTATTTAGTGAAAAGAATAAAATATCCTTGGTCTCAATTTCTCCCTTCTACATACACACACACACACTATTGCTGACTGCCCCCTTTGAATACAATGCAATTTCTCAACTTGATATGTTAAGTTTTAACATTTCATTGTATGTCTTGGACATGTCCAGAATAAGTGCATTTATCTTGGAAATGTAGAGATGTATCATACCCAGTTATATTTGTTTAGGTATCAGATAAAGACTTCAGAAAATTTAAATATACATAGACGTACATACATACATATATATACATACATACATATATACATACATACATATATATGATATATGTATGTATGTATATATATATATATATATATAGAGAGAGAGAGAGAGAGAAAGAAAGAAAGAAATGGGTGGGGGGAGAGAGGCAGACAGAAACTCGGCTAGCCTAGAAGAAAGGTAAATGCCTTCTGGTCAGAAGCTGTTGAGGAGATGACCCATGAGAACTTCATTAGAGGTGTACTTGTGATGAAGAATTTCCCCTCTAATTTCTGTTCCATGTATCTGATTTGAAGATTATGCAGTATTTAATTTTTTAATCTTTTGATATAATTTTTAATTCTTGACCATGTTCCTCAGAAGTTAGTTTTAGTTTGGCAAAATCTAATACTGTTTATTAGGTAGCTGTATACACATAAATTAGTACAAGAGAATATACAATATATTAAAACTTTCTGGGTTTGCTTGTATGACTTTAAATCAGCCCAGATGGTGGCTATTGTGGATAATAATAGCAAGGAGGAAAGCTGTTAATATCACAGCTTCTAGCATATGTCTCCTGATGGTGAATATATAAGCCCCATGTCAAAGGTATGCTACAGCATATCTATTATGCAGTGTGGTTTTAGAAAGTTACTAAAGCTTTCCATGCACATCAGCCAAGTAGGGGAATGGATTAAACAACAGGATATATCTAGTGCTTTTATCTCTGGCTGGTAGTTAAGTTTTTGAAATGAGTTTTGATCTTCTCATCTAGCCAGATTTTCACTTGAAATTTCCCAACTTACTGCTTGCATGTCCTTACTTGTTCTTTTTGAAACTAAGGTCCTGTAGCATTTAGGCACATTATAGCACCTGTAAAACATTCAGCTGTGCTCTCTGCATATATGTTTTTTAAAATATTTTCTGTAGTTGGGATCTGTGTTATATTTTTATGTGTTCAATCTGTAAGGTGTTCTAAAAGTGACCTAAGCAAGCCTGTCCTTAAAGAGGTCTTTTGTAGCTTGTTCTGCATTGCCACTGTTTCCTTTATAAAGCCTTTTTTGGTTACATTTCTATACTTCCCAAGTGATTCCAAACTATGGAAAAGGAAACTCAGATAATCTTTGGCAAATGTTAATGGTGGTTGGGGCTGTGGCATAGTGGTAGAGCATTTGCCTACCATATGTGATGACCTGGGTTCCATCCCCAGCACCAAAAAAACAAAAAAAAGATAAAAAGAAAAAATGTTTATGAACTTCACTTATTTTAAAGCCCGTAAATAGTGAGTTATTAATCAAGCATATTTTTAATATCACAAAACTTCTCTAAGCCTTGAAACTCCACTTGCATTTTTATCATAAACTTTCACTGCTACCCTGGAGATTGAGGGTTCTGTTATTCTCTGTTATAGTAGTAACAGATCATTATGTTTGGTAGACAATCAAATATTTGCTAGTGTTATTTCTGGCCAGTGAAACTAAAGCAGTAGAGATAATTGGAATATAGCCTTGATCTTTTTGTGCTTCTTCTATGACCCAGTCTATTATTTTTTGGTGTAAGATAAGAATAATGAAGTCTACTTAGTAAAATTCTCTATACTACCACACAGAATAATATAGCCATTTTTTTGAAATAAATTTAAGACCAAAAAAAGATATTGGGTATTCCTAAAGGGCAGCAAATTATTATGATAGTTGTGAAAGATTATAGATTTATTATAATTTATGTGCTCATAGTGATTTTTTTTTGCGGTATTGGGGATTGAACCCAGAGGCATTCTACCTCCAGGGTACACTCCCAGCCCTATTCTTTGTTTTGAAACAGTGTCTCACTAAGTTGCAGACCTTTTGAGGGGCATTTTCCCAGTTTATTGGCAGAGTACCCTCATCAACTAACTATGCTTGAAGTGGACAAGAGGCACCTCATAAGTAACAAATATGTGACAGTCTAAGTAAACCCAGTAAAACTTTTTATAGATTCTTTTTGCCTAAGGTGTATTTGGAATAAACAGGACTGACTAAGTTACAGGATTCTGTTTGTATCCGGTAAGAATTAAATTTTGCTACATAGAACCAAAATTTTTAAAAAATCCCACCCCCAAATAGTGGTCTAAATAAATTTGACTTCATTTTTCTCATGAAATGGGAATTGTAAATTTAAGCATTCCATGGTGGGCAGAATACTGTCAAGATATCATTAGGGACCTAGGTACCTTCTAGCCTTCTTCTCACCTGTCCTTATCATTTGCTCATGGTTATAAAATAACTCCCAAGGCTCTAGTCATCACATTTGTTTTCCTGCAATGTTGGAAGAGAGAGAGAAGCGAAATGGATCCTACCAGCTGAGTAAGACCTTTTTAAAGAGCTTTTATATAAACCACATCTAGTGAAGTCTGCTTTTTATCTCATTAGCCAAGCAATATCATGTGACAACTACTTCATCTACTACAAAGCTGAGAAATGTGTTTTTGTTTTTATTTTTTATTTTTTATGGTACTGGAGGTTGGACCCAGGGGCATTCTACCTCCAAACCACAGCCCACCCATATTTTATTATTTTGTGGTACTAGGGATTGAATCTAGGGGCATTCTACCTCCTAGTTACACCCCCAACCCTTTTTTATTTTGAAACAGGATCTCACTAGGTTGCTGGCAGTCTAATAACCTAGTTATTATGTCTATTTAATATTAATATGTTTTATTTTTGGTGGTAGTACTGGGGATTGAATCAGGGGCATTCTATCTCTGAGCTATATCTTCAGCCTTTTAAAAAATGTTTTGTTTTGAAATAGGGTCTTGCTAGGCTGCTGAGAGTCTTGCTAAGTTGCCAAGGCAGTCCTTAGATCTGCAATCCTCCTGGCTCAGCCTCCCAAGTATAGGGATTACAGGCATGCACCATCACACTCAGCTTACATTCAGTTTTCAAATCCTCGATTTCTTGATGGTGTGAAGTTCTATTACGTCTGGGTATGGATTCTGGTGGTCTGGTATCCCACAAGCTTCCCCTCACTCCATTATTTCATAGGTAGAAAAATAATAGGATAACTATAATAAAAGTTTCTACCACCAAAATGGGGAAAGTGGAAAACATAGCTGTTATAAAATCCTATTGGGCAGGAAAAGCAGATTTTTTTCTCCTGACTTCTTGGGTGACCCATCTGTCAGCCCCTAGTTCTGTTCTCTAGGAGTATTTCCTTTGCCAGGGTGTAGGAGGCTACTTTGGGAGGGAAGCCCCAGCATACTTGAAAAGCCCTGTGTTCATTCAGGAATTACGGTAGGAATTGCTACTACTGATTGGGAAACTTACACACAATGGTGATAATTGGATCCCAGGGTGACAGAACAGTGTCACTGAATTGCCAAAGGTAAGTTAGGTACACTTACTGAAATGGACAGCAGAGGAAAAGTAGTTATCAGTGTGGTCTGAGGAATGCAGAGGGATTTCCTGTACCCAGAAACAAACCCCTGTCTGTTCTCTGGAGATTGTTTATTATCCTTCCTTCTTGATGGTGCCATCTGTAGGGGACCATGTTATAGATAGATATAGAATGTCCCCTGAAGAATTTATGTATTAATATTCAGAGTTTATATAATTAAGTAGTGAGGGTTGCAATCTCATCAGTAGATACATAAATTCATTGTATTAGATTTACTGGGTGGTAACCTAGGCAGGTGGGGTGTGGCTGGAGAATGTGGGTCCCTGGGGGTGTCACCTTAGGGACTGCTTGTGCCTTTGAATCCCTTTGCTTGTTTGCACTCTCTTGCTTCTAGCTTCCATGATTTGAGAGTAGAGCCCTTGCTCTCCCTTTCTTTGCTTCCTGCTTCTGCGCCCTGAGCTCCACAGACCCAGCCAGACATGGACTGAACTTCTGAAATGTCCAAAACCATGAGCAAATAAATCTTCCTTCCTCAAGGATGTGTGGTCAGTTGTTTTGAATTTCAGCAGTAAGAATGATGACCAAAACAGGGCCATACTTTTTTGGGGGGACTGCACAACTTCTCAATATCCTATTGATATGTCTTTGAGGTATGCATTATTTTAGAAATTTAATGGTTACTAGCTACTGCAGGGCAGTGTTAGGGTTTCCATGACCATATCGTTCCCTCAAAAGCATACTGGATTTTATTTGCTTTTTTGCTTCTGGTAAGCTCTATGAGAGAGAAGCCACATTTAGAAATACTTTCTTAGCCTGAAAATTCTTCTTATTGGCCTCTGTGCTTTGCCGTTTTCTTTTAGCTTTAAATTAAAAGCCATTTGCCTTAAGGTAGGCAACACCCTTAATCTGATTTTTGCTAGCTGTTTTTCTTACTTTTCCCGAAGATAAGTCTTGAAACAGCTTGGGGCTGTGGTCTCATCTCTTGCTAAGACAGCTATTCTCAGAGTTATTGCTTATAATCACCTCAATATTGAGAGACTGTTGATGTTTGCAGGCCTCCAAAGCTTGAAATAATGTCACTTTGAGTCAATTTCGATTGAAGGCTGCAGGCATAGAATGACTAGCTGTAGTCTCATTTACTCTTTTGTGGGACTAGGGCTCAAAAGCTACAATAGGAAGCCATCAAAGACCCATATCCAGAAAGTTTCCTATATTTCTATAAGCTGTAGACGTGTGTGTGTGTGTGTATGTGTGTGTGTGTGTGTTTGTTTGTTACTGAGGATTAAATCCAGGGGCATTCTATCTCCGAGGTACACGCCCAATCCTATTTTTTATTTTGATTAATTAATTTATTTCTTTTTGTGGTACTGGGGATTGAAACCACAAGTATTCTAGCTCCGAGATACACCCCAAGCCTTTTTCATTTTTTGTTTTGAAACAGGGTCTTAATGGTTGCTGAGAGTCTTGCTACATTGCTGAGGTTGGTCTCGAACCTGCAGTCCTCCTGTGCCAGACTCCCAAGTATTGGGATTGTAGGTGTGTACCACCATGCCCAGCTTTAGTTTTTATTTTGGAACAGGGTCTCAGTAATTTTCTGAAGGCCTCGCTAAGTTGCTGAGACTGGTTGTGAACCTGTAGTCCTTCTGTCTCAGCCTCCCATACACTGGAACTATAGACTGTTGACATATGGTGTAACCAAATCTTTTGCCACCACCTAACAACAGTAACTAGCTTTAAGAGTCACTTTAAATTGGTTAGAGACTGATGGCATCACATCTTAAGTCTTTCCTTTTACTTGTTATAGGTACATTCCAGGTATTGATAGGAAGCTTAGGATGCACTCACTTTCTAAACTCATAAATTGTAAGAAATTAGGACTAGGGGGAATGATTTTTCCAAGGACAAGAACATTCAGAAAAAGGAAAAAGTATGAGAGAAGAAATATATAGACATAATTGTCAAGAAGGGGGTTAATCAATGATAGATGGTCAAGAAAAAATGGACAGCGTGGTCTCTGTGTAATCCTGTTATGGCAGAATAGACATTATGCTGGCCATTTTCTTATTTCAGACACTAGGTAAGAGGAATCATGATTAAGATGGTTAAGAAGAAATTGAACCTACCACAAGTAGTTTATGTGTTCTCTAACATTCCAACATTAGTACCTGTTGGATGGTATCTCATTTTTCCTTTTTAAATGAAAGTTTTTTTTGCTTTGTTTTTGGTACTAGAATGCCCAGAGGCATTCTACTTCTGAGCTATACCCCCAGCCCTACTTATTTTAGTATTTTTTTAAATTTTGAGGCAAATTGCTGAGGCTGACCTCAAACCTGCAATCCTTTTATGTCAGCCTCCCAAGTACTAGAATTACAGGTGTGTGCCACCACACCCAGCTTAAGTAAATTCTTTGGTGACCACTTTTCTCTATTACTTACCTTATTATTTTTAAATTTACCTTTACGTAAATTTGCTCACTCAATTTTAGTAAGACTTAAACTTCATAATCTATACCTTTTGATAGTGTCCCAGACTGAGAGCTAGTCTTCAAAGACAAATTCTTTTTTCTTTTAATTTTTTTCTATATGTTTGTATGGTACAGAGTATTGAACCCTGGGCCTCACAATGCTAGGCAAGTGCTCTACCACTGAGCTACATCCCCAACCCTTGAAAGAAAAGTTGTAATAGTCTTTCATACTATTTAACTTGGAATGTTGTAGTATTGTAGTTTTTCTACTTCGCTAGCTTTTCCCAGTTAGATTTCTTAAAGGTATTCCATTTAATAAAAAAAATTTAAAGATATGTTAAACAGAATAAATAGTACCTGACCTTTATTAGAATTTCATTTTCTAAAAAAAATTTCAAATACTTCCACATCCTATAAAACAAGAAGAAAAGAGTCATGAAATAATATACATTTGAGCACCAGTTGTCAGCTATTATATTAGACATTACTGCTTAATAACAGTAAATAAGAGTTGATTTTTTGGAGTACTTATTAAATATTAGGTATAGTAGCAAGTATTTTACATATGTTCCTTTAATCCTTACAGCAATATCAAGAGGTAGATGGTGTTATCCTGTGTTAGTTTACCTAACATCTTTATAACAGATACCTCAGATAGTTTATAAAGGGAAAAGTATTTTGTTTGTTTTGTTTTGATAGGTTTGGAGGTTTCAGTCCATAATTGGTTAGCTCCATTGCTTTGGGCCTGTAGCAAGGCAGTGCATCATGGCAGTAGTTCATGGCAGAGCTAGACCATTTACCTCATGGCTGGGAAGGATAGAGAAGAAGGGGCTGGGGTCCTACTCTCCCCTTCAAGAACATACCTGCAATGACCTAAAGACCTCCTACTAAGCCCAACTTCTTAAAGGTTCCACAGCCTCCCAATAGTACAGTTCTGGAGAATAAGGCTTTAACTTAATATGGGACATTCAAGATACAGCTAAAACATATCCTTTTAGATATGTGTAAACTGAGGCTCAGAGAGGTGTACACTTCCTATTAGTCTCTTGAGTTGTAAAATTGGGAATCTAAGGAAGTTTGATTCTAAAGTCTGAATTGTTCAGCTACCTTGTTAAGTTGCATATGGTCCTTGCCATTTGGGAAATTGTTTCAATAGGGTATGTAAACATAGAAATAATAAATTGAATTATTTCACTTTGTTAGTTTTACCATAGTTATGATAATTTCATAATGTCTATAAATACAAGTTACATATGCAAAGTGACTTTGGCATGCTTAAGGAGAATATAATTTTTGAGGTAGTAAACCAAAATAGCATATCAATGAACCCCAAATGGCATGGAGCTTTTCGGAAACATTCATGCAACAAAATTTATTGAGTAGTTTCTAGTTTCCAAGTTCTTTTGGGCCCTGGGGATATAGCTCTGAATAATATAGGAGCTTCCCTTTCTGTCATGGAACTTGGCAATCCAAGGAGGAAGACAGATGTTAAATAATTCTACAAACAATTGTTTGAAATTCAGTATTGGTGAGTGCTGTGCAGGAAAGCCAGAGGGGTGCTTTGATAGAAGAATTAATGGAATGATCCACCTTCGGAGAAGAGATATCGATATCTTACAAACTTTACAGTCACTTTAATATATTTTATCAGAGAGTATTGTTATTCTTGATCCATTGTTCTTTCTATCAGTATACTGCAGTCCTGTGCTATGTGAACATCCAGGGGAAAGGAAGAACTTTACTTGTTCAATTCTTAGATACCTGAGTGAAGTCTTGAAGAATTAGTACATTGGGATTTAATGAGAGGAAAGACATTCTAGACCAAGGAAACAGTTCATAAAACATTTGCGCAAAAGTGTCAAGGAAATCAAGAACCTGATCAGAACCTGATCTTGGGTGTGTGGGTGTGTGGTGCTGGAATTGAATGCAGAGGCATTATACCTCTAAGCTACAACTCCAGCTCTATTTTATTTTTAGTTTAAAACAATGTCTCACTAAGTTAACTACACAGTGACCTTGAACCTGCAATCCTCCTGTTTCAGCTTTCTATGTACCAGGATTACAGATGTGTGCCACTGTGCCCAGCTGAGAACCTAATCTTTTGAACATAATGGTAATTGGTATAGCTGGATATGGTTTGTGCCTAGGTGGTGGTGAAAGATAAGGCTGGAAAGATAGGTAGAAAGAAGGTGGGAAACAGTTATGTAATCAAATCTGGTTTCCACAGAGTGATTTTATTAACCTTTTATGATCATTTCAGAGGATCTAAGAGATATGGAATTTTTTTCTCCTTCATAATTGTTAATACATTAAAGAAAGTATAAGAATTGGTTTAAACATTTTGAACACCTATATATAGTTTAAAAATAGTACACTATAGTAATTATAAGAGTTGAGCTTTAAAAAATAAATCCATTGTAAATCCTAAGAAGGTGGGGTATGGCTGGAGGAGATAGGTCATGGGCCTTAGGGACTGTGCTTGTGTCTTTGAATCTCCTTGCTGATGTGCTCTATTGCTTTTGGCTTCCGTGATGTGAAAACAGAGCCTTTGCTCTCTCCCTCTCTCTGTTGCCATGACCTGAGCTCTACAGAACCAGCCAGACATGGAGTAACCTCTGAAATCTCCAGAACTGTGAGCAAATAAATCTTTCCTCCTTTAAGTCATGTGGTCAGTTGCTTTGGATTACAGCAGTGAGAATACTAATAGAAATACCATGTTTCAAAACAAAAATTTTTTTAAAAGGATTCAGGGTGTAGTTTGGAGGAAGAATGCCCCTAGCAGCACAATACACACACACACACACACACACACACACACACACACACAATTTTAAGAGTCACAGTCAGACTACCAAAGTAAGGTACTGATTAGTAAAATACATTTGTATCTCTCATCTAGGCTGAGGCTTGGGGGTGTTGTTGGTTCTTCTTATGCATGAGTTCCACATCTGTGGATTCAACCAACCACATAATGAAAATATTGAGAAAAATATCAAGTCTGTACTGAACATGTATAGATTTTTCTTGTTATCATTTCCCAAACAACATAGCATAAGAACTATTTACATAGCATTTACACTATACTAATTGTTATAAGTAATCTAGAAATAATTTAAAGGATACCAGAGGATATGCCGGGTTTCTATCAAACACAAGCCAGTTTATATAGGGGACTTGAGCAGGAGCCAGTCTCCCACAGATACAGATGGAGGACTGTATATTGTCACATGTGTGTAAGATTAAGTTGGCCTAAAGAGAGAGGTTTTTTTTAAAATTGGTGCATTGTAATCATACATCTTTGTGAGGTACAAGCTGGTAGAGGCATATATGTACATAGGTCTCAGTTAACCCTTTCTCACTTCCCACCCCATTCCCTCCCACCTTCTCATGTTTGGTTTAGTGATTTGCTTTGATATGTGGGAGAAAGCAGGTCATAGGAGGAACTCTAGACAAGGAAGGAAAACTTTAGATGAGCAAAGAAGGTGACCTAACTGAAAGTGATGGAAGGGGGGAGGGAGAAACACCCTAAAGCACATGAAGAGAGAATTTTTAACCATGGTGTTCCAATCACATTCCTATGACAATGCAGAATATTTTGTTAATGATCAATGTAGAAATAAAAGATTAAGTGGAAAGAGATTATGAATACTGAAAGCAGCATAGGCAGTTTGGTATAAAACACTGAAAACTACCTAGAAGTCACATGGCCTCAATCAGGGCTAGCCTCTGTTGAAGTATAGAATGGCATATAGAAGAGAATAAAAAATCCTGAGTATAGGGAGCTTGATGAGCTTTAGCAAACCAAACACACTCCTATAACCAGCATTCAAGTGAAGAAATTAGAACATTACCAGAGCCCTGTTTGTGCTTCTTTTACTTCCACCAGTTTATCTTTAGAATTGGGGAAATAATATCTTCTTTATTTTTCAGAAGTACTGAGAAATGACAGACTTAAAAAATGTCCTAATCTCACTGAGTGTTATGGAAGTCAAATGAGATGGCTCTAGCATTATGAAGAAATAGGATCAGTTTTCAAAGTCATATAGTGCATGGAGTTTACTTACAACATTATTTATTTTTGTTTTATTTATTTTTTTGATACTGGGCATTGAAATCAGGGACATTCTACCTCTGAACTACACCCCCAGCCCTATTTTATTTTTTATTTTGGAACAGAGTCTCACTAAGTTGCTAAGGCTGGTCATGAACCTGTGGTCCTCCTGTTTCATCCTCCCAAGAACCAAGATTACAGGTGTATGCCACTGCTCCCAGCTTGCTTAAAGCATTATTGATAAACTTACTAAGTTAGAGGTGAGTAAAGAAATAAATCTGAAAATTACAAAGCAAAGGATAAAACAATTTTCTAAAACTGATGATAGAGATGTGCAAGCATAGTGCATGATGCCTTATGTTAGTTGCTTCAAGGTGTCAGTCTTCAGCTTAAGTAGAACAACATGTATGGCTTTACTCATTCAACAAATGTGAAACTATGTTCATTATTTGAGGAGGCCAAAGAAATGGTAGCTCCCTTAAATAAAAACAAGTTGCATATTGAAAAACTCTTGAATTTATTTAACTTGATAGCAGATTGATGTTTTCTATTTCTAACAAATAACACTAGCTTTAGTCCCTATAATAATAATTGTTTTTCAATCACTCCTACTTGCTTTCTAGTTCCCCATCATTTTCTGTAAGCATCTCATTAGATCCCCTTATGATCTATTCTGACATTTGCCTGTAAATGAAAGAAAATGAGCTATTTTTAATTTCTGTAAGGTAAAGTCATTTTATTTGTGTATTTTTATTGTGTGTGTGGGGGGGGTACTGGAGACTGAACACAGGGTTATTCTAACTCCAAACTACCTCCCCCGACGACCTATTTTAATTTTTTATTTTGAAATGGTCTTACTAGGTTGCTAAGAGTCTTACTACATTGCTGAGACTGTCCTTGAACCTGCAATCTGATTCTCATGTCTCAGCCTCCCAAGTACTGGGATTACAGGTGTGTGCCATCATGACTGGAATATTTTTATATTTGATACTTAACGCTATCTTTACTGAGCTCAGAAGTTGAGTACATTTTAAAATTATCTGTTGATTTACTTGGGAGCCCTTAGGCAGTACATTTCTAAAGAATAAACAAATAGAGCAGCTATATATTTATAGTAAACATTTGGATCTTGCACAAGATTTCTATATTTTAAAATAGAATTTTAAAAAATGTAATTGGAAGAAAAATTAGAACTAAACATTATTTGACTAATATTTTCATAGTCATGGTTGGGCATTTGAATTATTCCCATTTGGCTCTATGTAGTCATTGATTTCAATGCGTGTTCCATCGAAAATTGCCAGCTGTGGGTTTCAAGGCCATCCCAGGTCAAGCACCTGTGATATTGCTGCAAACTGCTCACTTTGGATGCAGAGTTCCCTCATTCCTCATTTGTCATGTGACTCTCAGTTCCTCCAGAAAGCCAACTAATTTTCTATATCTTTTGGGCAAAGTTTAGATAGCATGGGTAGATGATATGAGAGAGGTATGAGGGTGGATGTATACAAGACTGAGAGTGCTTATTTTCATATCAAGGAGAAACTTTGTCACTTGTAAGAAGGTAAAATCTAGGTTTATGGTTGCAGAGGGCATCCTCCTTTTTTTTGTACTAGAGATTGAATCCAGGGGCATTCTGTCTCTGAGCTAGACCCTTAGCCCTATTTTAGTTTTATTTTGAAACAAGGTCTTACTGAGTTGCTGAGGCTGGCTTCTAATCTGTGATCCTCCTGTCTCAGCCTCCCAAGAACTGGGATTACAGGCATCTACCTCCATGCTCATCTTGCAGAGGGTAGCTTAAATATAAATGTAACATAAGTTAATTTGAATTAAACCTCATTCAGGAAAAGTGACTCAATCTTTCTCAAGTAATTGAGTTTCTTGTAGCTATATAGTCAAAAGAGAAAGGTTATCAAGTGGTGACATTGGCCCATGAATAAAGGTAAACCCCTCTCGATAGAACCAGTACTGTCATTTACTATTAGAGCATATCTTTCTCAGGTAACAGTGGCTTATTACTAAGGCATGTCTTCTATTCAGTAGAAAGGGATTTTTAAAAATTTGTTCCCAGCCAGGTGTGGTGGTATACACTTGTAATCCCAGCTCAATTTGGGAGGCTGAGGCAGGAGGAAGACAAGTTAAGAGACCAGACTATGCAATTTAGCAAGACCCTGTCTCAAAATAAAATTTTAAAAAGGCCTGGGAATGTAGCTTAGTGGTAGAGCACTCATGTGTGAGGCCCTGGATTCAGCCACTAGTACCAAGAAAAATAAAAACAAAACAAAAACTCAAAAACAAAACAAAGCAAAAAAACCAACTGATGAAAGTTGGGAAATATTTATAACTCACATCCTGTAGTTTGCCGTTTTAGGTAGTAGTAGTAATAGAAAGAACATTTCAAATTACATAGGGTGTATGTAATTACATTTTATATCAAATTCACCAAATTCAGTGCTTGGTAGAAGTTAACAAAATGCTGGTCTGATTGTTCAGTGTAGGCTCAGCCAACCTGCTGCCTTCAGATTAGCAGGAAGCCTACATAATCTCCTCAGGTTGCCACTAAATCTACATAATCACTTCAACAGAAAGATTGTTCCTCAAAACCACGAGGGAAAATGCCAATCTTAAGAATACTTGTTCTTTGGAGTAAGAGTAGCATGTGTTTAGTCTACCTCTACTATGTCACAATCTTATTCTTTGAATCCATGTAATGAACATGTTCCATATCAGCACCCATGTTTTGCTTTTTATATTCAAATGACCTTAAACTCTATTAAATTTTTAATAAAAACAATTTCTCAGAATTTATACTTTTCCTTTGAAGGGTCTAATACCTTTTTATGTTGTAATATATTTTCTCCTAAGAGTCAAGAGCGTAGTTAGTTGGTAGCTATGCTTTTTATTGATACTTTATCTGATGTATTCTGAGTTGAGTTCATTTCTGGAGATATGTGTGAATTCTAGGTTTTGAATGAGACTCTAGGATAACATCTCCCAAAATATGCCTTGGAGAATATTGGTTCCATATTTTTAAAGGTTGTGTGCTCAGAAATTTAGGAAGCTATCTTAGTCCATTTCATACTGCTATAACAAAACTGGAGATTGGATAATTTATAAAGAAAAGGAATTAATTTGCTCACAATTCTAGAGGCTGGGAAACCCAAGGATGAAGGTGCCAGTAAGATTGGTGTCTAGCCGGGGCCCCACTCTGTTTCCAAGATGGTGGCTTGTTGCTATATCATTCTGGGGGGAGGAACACTATATCCACATGTGGCAGAAGGGTTAGATGTACGAGAGGACACTACCTTCAAATTTGGAAAGCTTTCATAAAGGTACTAATCCCATTCATGAGGGCAGAGCCCTCATGATCTCCTCCCAGAGGTGGGGACCTCTTAATACTGTTGCTTTAGGAATTGTTTCAACATGAATTTTGGAAGTGGCACCATCATTCAAACCATAGCATAGGTGCTACCTGTGATGAAATTTGATAAGTCACTTTTCCATAGGACTTTTAGACCTTAAATCTGCTAGTCTGCATTGAACTTTTTTAAGGTAGATTTTGTATAGCATGTTTTCTAAATCTTTTTAACTCTGTGGAACCTTTGGATGGTATAGAGAGCCTAAGAACACACCCAAAAAGATGTGTTAGGGATAAAGCAATGATTAAAATATGAGTAACCATTTCAAAATATATGCACCAAAAATATGTACAATTTTTATTTGTCAATTAAATTTAATTAAAAAACAGCAAATGCTATAGAACTCCAGGACACCTCATATTCCAGTTTGCAATAGAGAATAATTATGGTAAATGGTCTTGGAATTGCCAAGATTCTAGGCTTACCTAATTACATAAAAATTCAATCTTGAATTAAGATATTTATTCATCAATATACCAACAAAACCAAAAAGTACTGATTTTTTTTCTTGATAAGATAATGGATGCCATCATTGAATCATGTAGAGTTTAAGAATCCATTTACATATGGGGATGAATTCCATTTTACCAACTAAAATCATTGTAATCAATTGTGGAAATGATCTTAAAATAAAAAGTACCAGGTATGACTTACATTTATAGGGACCATCAGTGCTGGGTTTTCTCTCTTTTCCTTAAAGCCCTGGGATTTCATAGAAATTAAAAAGTATATTTGACATTCTTCAAGAGCCATGATGGATTTTTTGGAAAAGAAATGGAGAATAGTACAAAGTGAATAAAAGACTTTTGCATTTTGAGTTTCAGAGGTTGAGTCCTAGCTCTGTCCCTAGTTTCGTGTGTGTCCATGTGTCTTAAGTGTGTGCATGATTTTCTGCAGTCTTCATCTACAAAGTGGGGGACTAGATCAAGCAACATCTGTGGTCATCTCTATACCTAACCTTTTTTTTTAATTCTAGATGTGCTTCACTTTAACAAAATCATGTACAGAAGCCAGAATTTGTAGATAGTTTATTGGCAATTTGTTTTGGAAAAAAAAAGGCTACTATAGAAAAATAACTGTGGGTTCCTTTTCAAGCCTAGTTTTTAAAAAATAAAATCATGGTACTGTCTTGTTATTCATAATAAATGCTAATAAAGAACTGTTAAAGGTCTGAGATTTTATCCTATTTGCAAGCTAAGAAATTAGTCTATTAACTGTTCCATGGATGCTGGCAGAGGACATAAGACTTCAGGGCCAGATACTAGCATTTTTTGTTCTGATCTTTTAAGCTCTGATTCCCACAGGGTGACACAAAGAGGGCCTAAGTGACATCTACACACACAATGAGTTACATTATGAGAAAGGACCCACAATCAAGCTAAGTTTCATCAGTTTTCCCCTCAAATTGATTCATTTGTAACTCATATGTAACAGAGTTTTCAAAAGTACAATGAGCGTAAATGTAACAAAGTTTTCAGAAATATAACATGGTTTATCGGAGGATTTGTGCCATTATGGGGTTGATGCTGATTAGTGCTCTTAGTGAATAAGTTGGCGCTTTAAAACTCAATAATCAAAACATACTTATTTTACTTAAGACCTACTAGTTAATGAGCTGAGGAATATTCTACCTCTGAGCTACACCCCCAGCCATATTTTACTTTTATTTTGAAACAGGGTCTCACTAAGTTGCTGAAGGCCTTGATACGTTGCTAAGGCTGGCCTTGAACCTGTGATCCTCCTGTCTCTGCCTTCCAAGTATTGGGATTACAAGCATGTGCCACTATGACTGGCACTAGTTAATTTTTAAAACATGTCCTTATACCTCATGAAAATAAAATGTATTCTAAGGTGTTTTTTATTCTTCTCCATTAATTTTTTTAAATTGTGACAAAATGTATATAACATGAAGTTTACCATTTTCACCATTTTTAAGTATAAAATGTGTGTTTGAATTCCCAATGCTAGTAGTCATCACCACTATGTTATCACCTTTATGCTATATTACCCTATCTAGATATTATAAAAAGAGGGAGAAACTCATAGTATAGAATGGATAAGTGATTTTAAAGGTATTTCTAGTATTTTAGGTCTGGATTAAATAAATCTTTTGGCCAAAGTTTAAGTGAATCTGGCCAGAATTCAAATCAGCAAGTACCTTAATAAATATCTGCCTTTGTCAGAGCCACTGTCACATGGCCTAAAGGTGGTATTTCAAGAAAAAGAAAGGTAGAGGTATGTTCAATATTTATTGCTAGACCCTCTCCCTCTGGGCTTCAGTCTTTCTGGTAGTCTCAAGTTATGACTGTAGATATCTCTTGTGCTTATGATATCTGCTTGGCAATGGAGTTGGAATCTGGTGACTTCTATCAAGAATAAACATTTCCTCTACCCTGATAAATACTGTTGTCTCATGAGTACTATCCTTCTTGCTCCTGATTGTTAATTTTATGACTTTGGGTAAATGAAGTTACTCATCTCTACAAAAAGAGATCTGAAACCTCTCTAATTCCCCTATTTGAAAGAAGCCCCAGAGAATTGGAACTAATAGTGATGAGTTTCAAACTAAAACACACACATTCCAAAATCCAGGAAGATGATTGTCCTTTGGTGGCCGTTGAAACAGAGAGGGACAGGGTCAACAGCAAAGCTGATGAATACACCTAGTGCCTTATGGTTTTTCCTGGAGTTAGGTTTTGACCTTGGCAGAATGGAAGTATTTATCTAGTTCTAACCCCTCTATTAAAAATGAGGAAGCTGGCACAGAGTGACTATGACTCAAATATATACAGGCAGTCAGTTGCAAAAGCTAGAAATATATACTCCTATTTCTTGACTTTTGCCCTAGTGCCAGATATATGACATTTTGATTTTGCCCTTTCCTCAATAGCTTATTTGCTTACGAGATGGTAGAATTATTGCTGCCACATAATTATAGAATTACTCCAAGTGAAATGTGTGTGTGTGTGTGTGTGTGTGTGTGTGTGTGTGTGTGTGACTGGAGATTGAACCTGGGCATTCTCCCGCGGAGCTACAACACCAGCTCTTTTCATTTTTCATTTCAAAATGGGGGCTCACTAAGTTAACCCTCGCTGACCTCAAACCTATGAAGCCTGTCTGTACCTCGAACCTGATGATACTATCTCAGCATCCCAAGTACTGGGATTGCAGACATGCATCACCATGCATGGCCAGATGAAATATCTGAAATCTGTGAAACTTCCTGATATATACAACAGATGCATTTTTACTTGTAATAAAAGAGATAAAGATTAGATAGCTTCCATAAAGGACCTCAAACATATAACTTATATAGGGGTGAGGGGCAACAGTGATTAAGAAAGGCAGTGACACCAGCCAGGCATGGTGGTGTACACCTGTAAACCCAGTACTTGGGAGGCTAAGATAGGAGGACCGCAGGTTCAAGGCCAGCCTCAGCAACTTAGGGGGGCCCTCAGCAACATAGAAGGACCTTCTTCCAAAATAAAAAATCAAAAGGGCTGTGGGTGTAACTTGGAGATAGAATTCCCCTGGATTCCATCCCCAGTATCAAAAAGGGGGAGAAAAAAAAGCAATGACACTGGATCTGAAAATTTTGGATTTGAATTCTGATTGAACCAGTTATTAGCATTGGGACTATGGCCAAGTTCTTTAACTTCTCTGTATTTTAGTTTCCTCATTTGTACAATGAGGATAAAGATATGTATAGAGTCGTTATGAGAATTAAATGATTTAATATTTGTAAATCTTAGAAAAATGACTGGCATGTTGTGAACATTCAGTACCTGTAATATTTGTGTCTTACTCTGTTTTGTGCTCTATAACAGAATAGCATAAAGAAGATAATTTATATTGAGTAGAAATTTATTCGGGTCATGGTTCTGGAGGCTAAGAAGTCCATGGTTAAGGGGCTACCTCTAGGGAGGGCATTCTTGCTGCATCCTAGCATGGCAAGAGAATGCATGCACAAGGGCCAAACCCACTTTTATAGCAAACCTACTCTTAAGAAATCCACTTTCACAATAATGACATAAACCTGTTTATGAGGGCAGAGCCCACATGACCAAATCACCTCGTAGCCCTACCTCTTAATACTGTTACACATTGAGGACATTGAGGATTAAATTTTCTTTCCTTTCTTTTCTTTTCTTTTTTTTTGTTTTTTGTTTTTTGTACTGGGGATTGAACCCAGAGGCATTTTACCTCCAACCAAATTTATGTTTTTATTTTGAAACAGGGTCTCACTAAGTTGCGGAGGGCATTACTAAGTAGCGGAGGCTGACCACTAACCTGCAATCCTTCTGTCTCAGCCTTGCAAGTACTGGGATTACAAGCGTGAGCTACCATGCCTGGCTGAGGATTAAATTTCTTTTTTTTTTTTTTTTTTTGCGGTACTGGGGATTGAACTCAGGGGCATTCTACCTCCGAGCTATACCCCCAGCCCTATTTTTTATTCTTTATTTTGAAACCGAGTCTCACTAAGTTGCGGAGTGCCTCACTAGGTAGCTGAGGCTGGCCGTGAACCCGGATCTTCTAGTCTCAGCCTCCCGAATGCTGGGATTATAGCGTGCGCCACCACACCCGGCTTGAGGATTAAATTTCTAACACATGAACTTCGAAGGACACATTCAAGCCTCAGCAATTAATAATATACTAGTACATACTACTAATACTAATATAGTACCTGTTACTAGTAATTTCATCATTCGTGCTGTTCCAATTGTAAGACAATGATAAAGGCAACATGAGAATGGGCAATCATGTTATGCCTCTGATACAGGCAAGACTTTTTGTTTTATTTTATTTGGTCCTGGGGATTGAACCCAGAGATATTCTACCTCCAAACTATACCCTCAACTCTATTAATTAATTAACTAATTAATTAATTTTACTGGGGATTGAACTCAGAGACATTCTACTTCTGAGCTACACCCCCACCCTTATTTTATTTTTATTTTGAAACAGGGTCTCGCTAGGTTGATGAAAGTCTCACTTATTTGCTGAGGCTGGCCTCGAACCTGTGATCCTCCTGCCTCAGCCTCCCCAGTATTGGGATTACAGGCGTGCACCACCACACCCAGCTTGTAACTTTTTTAAAGGAAGCATTCTTATGCTTTCCTGATTATTATGCTTCATCTTAAATACATTCTTCTTTACTTTGAATTCCTCTCTGTCAATCACCCTCCACTTTGATATTGTTAACAACATTGTCCTGAAAACATCCCATTCTCTCTCGAAGTCAAAGAACATAAGCAGGGGGAAGGTGGTAGTTTAGCAGTAAGGATGAGATGTCCCTATAGTGATATTTTTGGTAAGTTGGAAAGTAGCATGTCTGAGCCCTGGGGTAAATCAAGCTGTTCTGTATGAAGACTTAAAGGTGGGAAAAGGAAGAAGGCCAAAATAGTTTTGCAAATACTCTAAAGAAACTGACTCATGAAGAGAGACCAGCAAGAAAAGAAGGCTACAATGGTTAGGTGGTAAAGAAGACTCACTAAGTTGGGCATGGTGGCACATACCTGTAATTCCAGTACTTAGGAGGCTTAGACAGGATTATAGGTTTAAGGCCAGTCTCTGCAACTTGGTGAGACCCTGTTTCCAAATAAAAAATAAAAAAGAAGGCTGGGGGTGTGACTCAGAGGTAGAATGTCCCTAGGTTCCATCCCTAGTACCACAAAAAAGAATAGAGGAGGTGGAGGAAGACGACAACGACAATGAAAAGGACTAGGAGGAAGAGGAAGAGACTCACTAAAACTTAGGAAAGAACCAAAGAGAATTAGTAAGGTAGTTAGTTGTAAAATATTCATTTTCTCTGATCAGTTTATTCTAGGCAAAGACATAAATACAGAATTTCCCTTTTTAAAGAACACATTATTGAAACTATTCTCTTTCTAAGCAATGACTTCTTGGCTTAGGGTAGGAATCTCTTCAAGATTTTAGATAAAGCAATAAAGACACATTTGTACTAATGACTTTAGCATTATGTACTGTGGTTGATAATTTAATTTATCTAATGTTTTATTAAGATTGAGAAGCATTAAGGATTATACATTCAAATCAAGTACTAATCCAAATCAGTAAGCATCTGTTACCATTCATGCTTTTTCTTTGAAAGCCAACATTATAAAGGCTACGAGAATCTTGGGCAGTGATTGAAATAGTAGCCTTTACTAATTCCACTGATCACAACTATCCTTATTTTTTGGTCACTACAATACATTTTATTTACTAGAGGTAAGGTTTAAGCTGATTGATCTCTTTACAAAAGAATGATTAGCCTTGATCAATAGCTTATTCCCTGGAGATGAGATTTTTTTTAATGTAATGTGCTTTCCTTAGCTAGTATTGAGATCCATTTTATCTATTCAAGAAATGAAAGCAGCAGATGTAGAGTACTTTGAATTGTTTGTATTACAGATCAGCTAAGTATCTGTGGGAAACCAGAGGTATAAAACAAGCTAAAAAATCCAGTCTGCTATATGGAAGTAACAAAGTGCAATCTCATTAAGGACAGTAACTGCATCTGTGTACCATGGAAGTACTAGCATTTTTCCACAAGTAGAATGGTAGTAGCCTTTTTCTATGTGTTCCCTGGAAAGAATTGTGGTCCATCATTTTTTTCAGCTGATAAATTCTTTGTGCTTTCAATATTTTTATCAATAATATTATGGCCCAAATAAAATGGGACCCTGAAGTAGAACTCATTTCTTCTCTATTATAGCTGGCTCTTTGAAAGATGTTTGAAGAAACCCTAATTGCCTACAGCCCTGCAATGAATTGCACAACAGATGTACTGTTTTAAACTCTTGGTTCTTGGCATGCATTTTTCACCTTCTACTTCAGTGTTAGCCTTTTGTTGGAAGCACTTAACGTTAAGCAGTATGAATTTGTCTTTCTAGGAGACATAATTGGGTTCTAATTTTTTTTCCAAAGGAAGAAAGCAAGGTCAGCATTGACTTTGTGTTGCCTTCTTGGGTTGTTCCTTGAATG
Organism: Graphiurus murinus; assembly: GCA_004027655.1. Classification (NCBI taxonomy): domain Eukaryota; kingdom Metazoa; phylum Chordata; class Mammalia; order Rodentia; family Gliridae; genus Graphiurus; species Graphiurus murinus. The sequence continues at coordinate 95,554 of PVLC010001272.1, read as the reverse complement.
GAATCAGGGTTGGGTCAAGGTCAAAAATACTCTTTTCTTTTTACTAAAATGTAGAAGTAGAATAACTAAATATTTTGGACAAAAATCCCTTCTGAAAGTTAGTATTTTAGATGCTGTTCAAATACCATATCAGTCCCTTTTATTGTTATTATTTCTGAAAAAAAGCACTCTTCTGCAAACTTTCCATTTATTTTGCTCTTGTGTTAGTGAGCTTCCCGTCACTGTAGCATAATATATGAGATAACCAACTTATAAAGAGAACATGTCTATTTTGGCTCATAGTTTTGGAGGTTCTCATCCAGGATCAGGCAGACACAAAAGAAAATGAAGAAGGGGCCATTCCCTTCTAGAGCATGCTCCCCATGAACTAAGGGCCTCCCATTAGGCCCCACCTCCTGAAGATTCTGCCACCTTCCAAAATTGCTACCCTGGGGACCAAGCCTTTAACACATGGACCTTTTGGGACACTAACCCAAACCATAGAGCATCTGATAAGGGATTCGCTATAGACTAGTTGAGGTGATTTGAACTGTCATTGTCATCAAAAACAATGATGAGAAACTGTTACAGCCAAGAGGAACCTAAGGAGACATGCTGATTAAATGTAATGGAGTGTCCTAGATGGGATCCTGAAATAGAAAAAGAAAAAAGTGCATTCAGGTAGTCTAAGGAAATCTGAATAGAGAATAGATTTGAGTTAGTGCTGATTTACCAGTATTGGTTCATTAATTGTAACAAATGTACCATTTCAATGGAAGATGTTATTAATAGAGAAACTACATACAGGGAACATGGGAACTTTGTACTGTCTTCATAATTTTTCTGAAAATTATTCTAGAAAATAAACTGTATTTTCAGAAAAGCGGTGTCTGACTATGTCAATGATCTCTTGGTGATGAGGTAAAAGAAATCTCATGGTAAGAAGGTAAAGGAAAGAGCAGGAAGAGCAAGTCTTGGACAAGTATAGTTCTTTACTTTAAGTAAAATTGACACACTAAATTCTCCTGTAGCAGAACTGAAGAGGTAGGAAAGATATTCAATTAGCACAATCTGAAACCTTCACTCTCAGTGCATTACGAGATTAAGATCAACACTTATTGGGAACATCTTAATTAAGGAACAGGCAACCTATTTCTGTAAAGTGCCAGATAGTAAATATTTTCATCCTTACAGCCTGTATAGTTTTTATCACAGCCACTCAACTCTGTTATTGTAGCAAAAAAGCATAGATCCTGTCTCAAAATAAAAAATAAAATAGTGCTGGGGGTGTGACTTAGAAGTAGAATCCTCCTGGGTTCAATCCTCAGGACCACCCCCCATAATAAATTAATTAATTAATTAATTAAACAGTTAATCTGTCCCAAACCCACCTTGGTCTTTCCAATTCTATAGTTTTCTACTATTTTCTTATAGATTCATCACCCTTTAATACATTTTATTATGTTTATTGTTTGTACAATTCTTCTATCTCCTGGTACAAAGTAGTAATATGTCTGAGTTTAAATCTCCTGTCTTATTTTGTACTTTGCTTGTCCTGCCTGTTCTGTTTCATTTTTTGTTTCTTTTCTCACGTGATTTTTTTTGTGTGTATGTGGTACTGGGGATTGAATTCAGGGGCATTCTACCTCTGAGCTATACCCCCAGCCCTATTTTTTATTCTTTATTTTGAAACAGGGTCTCACTAAGTTGCGGAGTGCCTCACTAGGTAGCTGAGGCTGGCCACGAACCCGGATCCTCCAGTCTCAGCCTCCCAAATGCTGGGATTACAAGTGCGCACCACCACGCCCAGCTCATGTGATTTTCTTTTTTTTAATCATTGCATTTCCTCCTCTGCTTAGTTTGGAACTTAGCCACTGTATTTCAGTTCTCTTAGTGATACCCTTAAAATAATGACACTAGTCAGTGTTTGTTTAGATTTACCCACATATTTTAATCTAATTTTGGTTTTCATTCTTTGCAGCATCTTTGGCCTCCAGTGTACCTGAAATATCCTTTAGGAATTCATTGAGTATCTTTTCATTAAGTCTGTCACCTTGTGCTTGTCTTTAATGTGCTCTCATCATTGAAGATTATTTTCCTTGGATACAGAATTATTTGGCACTTTATTTCAACTCATTGAATATATCATCATTTCATTGTCTTCTGATTTCTGTTGTCAGCTGTAATACTGTCACTTCTTTGAAGATAATCAGTTCTTTATCTCTGGTTATAAGGTTTTTCTCTTTGTTTTTATTTTTTATGATGTATCTAGGTATAGAGTTCTTTTTATTAATCCTGCAATTCACTAGGAATCTAAAATTTGTGGATAGACAGGTCTGGTGAAAATTCTGTGAAAATCTTGTATGAAAAATGTTTAGCCATTTCCTCAAATGTTGTCTCTAATTCATTTGTTCTCTTCTTTCCTGTTAGAACCCCAATTAGCATAGAGTAAATTTTTTCATTATTTTATTTAAGTCTGTTACCCTGTTTTCCATGGTTTCTTTGATTTTGTTTTTCTTTATGGTATACTGGGGATAATTTCTTTTGACCTGTATTCCTCTTTACTAATTCTTTCTTCAGCTCTCAGCTGCCTTAAAAAAAAGCACATTAAAACATTTTGTTCTTTTCTATGATCTCAACCATTAGTTTTGTATCTCTGCTAGATATTCTTCATGTTTCACTCTATATTTTTTCCTACTGGTTAATATAAAATAAAGGACTTGATTAAATGATAGGATATGGTATTGCATATGTGTTGAGTAATTATGAATTGACAAATAATCATTGGCTAACATGTTTCTAATTTTTTTAACTCATCCTATTCATATCCTTATTCATTTAAGCTGATGTTAAAAATTGTCAGTCTTCAATTCAGCGTAAAGTTTTCTTTGCTTTCTTTCTTCCTTCCTTCCTTCCTTCCTTCCTTCCTTCCTTCCTTCCTTCCTTCCTTCCTTCCTTCCTTCCTTCCTTTCTTTCTTTCTGTGGTGCTAGGGATTGAACCCAGGGGCATTCTACCTCTGACCTACACTCTCAGCCCTATTTTATTTTTATTTGGAAACAAGGTTTCACTAGGTTGATGAGAGCCTCACTACTTGCTGAGGCTGTCGTTGAATCTAGGACCCTCCTGTCTGAGCGTCCCAGGTGCTGGGATTACATATGTGCTCCACCAAGCCTGGCTGCTTTCTAAGTCTTATTTGAGTTTGTCTATCTGTAATTTCACACACAAAAAAAAATGATCATGTGGATAATATAAATAGTTTATCTCAATTCAGTTGTATCTTCTGGTGGTAAACCATTAGCATAATTGAGGCTCATATCTAATCTTGCCATAGCATGCAAACTGAACTTTTTTTAAGCAAACTATTGAAACATATAAACAAAAAGCTTGAATTAATTTTAAGGTAATCATTGTTACAGCTGTGTTTACAAACCTTTAGGTTGAATAGCTTTCTGAATTTTAGAAGCTATGTTTGGTTCTCTTCCATTACAAATACTATTTTGTCAAATACTGAAGTTTACAAGACCTGTTTTATTTTATTTATTTATTTATTTATTTATTTATTTATTTATTTATTTATTTATTTTTGTGGTACTGGGGATTGAACCCAGGGACATTCTACCTCCAAGCTACACCCCCAGCCCTATTTTTTATTCTTTATTTTGAAACCGGGTCTCACTAAGTTGTGGAGTGCCTCACTATGTAGCTGAGGCTGGCCTCGAACCCAGATCCTCCGGTCTCAGCCTCCCGAATGCTGGGATTACAAGCGTGCACCACCACGCCCGGCTACAAGGCCTGTTTTAAATCATTAATATAAAGTATTTAAGAGCAGATGTTAGTATATGTTAACAGTTTAAAAGTCTACTTTTTTAGTTTTGATTATGGTAGCACTAGAAAGAGAATTTATTTATTTATTTATTTATTTATTTATTTATTTATTTATTTATTTATTTTTGATACTGAGGATTGAACCCAGAGTCATTCTTTCTGGGCGCTATACCCCCAGACCTATCGTTAATTCTTTTCTTTTAAAAGAGGATCTCATTAAGTTGTGAAGGGCCTCACTACGTTTCTGAGGCTGGTTGTGAACCTGTAATCCTCCTGTCTCAGCCTCCAAATGCTGGGATTACAGGCGTGCACCACCATTCCTGGCTTGCACTAGAAGGATTTTAAATGAGCAACCATTTTCTTCAGTAAAGCAAAATATTTATTTATTTATTTATTTATTTATTTATTTATTTATTTATTTATTTATTTATTTATTGGTGCTAGAGATTGAACCCAGGGGCATTCTACCTCTGAGCTACACCCCCAGCCTTATTTTTTATTTTTTATTTTTAAAACAGAGTCTCACTAAGTTGCTGGGGCTGACTGTAAACCTGTGATCTTCCTGTGTCAGCCTCCCAAGTACTGGGATTACAAGCATGTGCTACCACGCCTGGCTAAAAGAATTTTTTAAAGAAGTACTTGAAAATTATTTACTATGTTATATGATTTTCTAGCTTTTGTTTACCTTTCAGTAATTGTCATTGACAATTAAAATTTTTACTTCTACCAGGTAAATGAAACTCTCCCCAAAGATAGCTATAACTTTAGATGAACTGAAATGTAACTACACTAATTTGTCTTCAAGATGTCACCTCTGTTTGTGCATATTAAAAGGAATTTTATCTGTCCCTTTGTGCATCCAAAAGCATTTAATAAGTCTCTGCCATCATGGTTTCAGGCATAGATCTATATGTTAGTGATGCAGAAGGAATAAGAGAAAATCCATGCCCTCAAAGAACTAGTTTAGTCAGCCAGTAGATCCTTAAGAACTGGTCTTGAGTTATGTGCAACCTTACTTATGTAGTATACTATAACTCTGAACTGTCCTCACTATTTGTGTAGCAGGTAAGATTCAAATGGTAAGACTATTATTAAGAACATTATTTCCTAACAGTGTGCCATGACTGAAATATGCTGAATAGACTGTGACATCTTAGATCTATTTTTCTACTCAGGAAGACTCGAGAGTGAGTGAGAACATGGATGTATGGATATGTTTGCAGATGTGTGCCCACATGCCTGTGGAGACAACAGAAAAGAACCTCTAGTTTAGTATGCTTTGGTTAGTTCAGTATTCTTCAAGCCCCAAAAGACTGGAAAAGTGTTTGAAGCCCTAAAATTCTGAGCCAGGACTCGTGGAAAACTAATTATGCACTTGATGAGTTTAATGGCTATAATTTTTTTTTATCAAGGTACATTGGTCATAGAGGAACTCTAGCTTATCCCCAATCTTGAGTGGAATGGGTTCTTAAGACTAGCCAGAGTGAAATATGTTGAAAATGCATAGACTTCCATTTCCAGATCAAGATGGCAAACTCACTTTACCCTCCCCCTCCCCTATAAATACAACTAAATACTATGAAAATTATTCAACTAATAGCAACAAAAGCATTACAAACGTTGAAATGAAGATGGTGGAGCAGTTAGGAACCTCTGCATATGAGGTTGATGGCAACACTACTAGCTTTTCTTTTTACCTTCCATTTACTCCTGGACTTCATACCAGAGACGCATACAACCCAGAATCATCAATGGACTCAGAAAACAAATGAAAGTTTGCTTTCTCCAGTGAAAGGACCAAGAAAGGAGAAGCCAAACAGAGACCTAGTTGGAGGCACTCATCCCTGCTGCTTTCCACTGGGCTCAAGGGAGCAGCCTGATCTGCTAGCAGGAGCAGAAATGTCCCTGGCCCTCCAAACCTTTGCTCCACAACTGGGACCCTTGCAGATAGTCCGATCTGCCAATAGCAGTATCAGCAAAGAACTGGCCATTTCAGACTCTGTATCACAATCCAGGTCCCTGTGGTCTAATCTGCCATCAGCAAAGCCTATACTATACCCACCTCTGTTCTCTTCTGTAGGTAGTAGTCAAGTGTCCCTTGCTCTCCACCCCATGGCTTAAGGAGAGCTCCGCCCTCTCCTTCAGTGTTGCCCAATGATAGATAACAAGTGGCCCTGGGAAATGCCTTTCATCCCTGTAGATGACATCAGCAGAGATTGAGTGGGAGCCCCACCAGCACCAGAAGAATGAGGCAGACTGAAAATAGCGTTGAGAGGGCTCAGAAAGCTAAACTATCATTGGAACTAAGGCCCACAAAAATAGTCTAGAACCTACACACTAAACCTAAATAGGGTTGCTGCCTGCTAAAATAGAAGATCCTATGATCATGAGACTCCTAACAATAACCACAATATCCAGGATACAATAATTTCTAAAAAGCACTTGTCATACCAAGCACCAGGAAAAAACACAATTTGAATGAGAAAAAACATTCAGTGACTCCAATAGGGAGTTGAACCAGATATTGGTATTATCTGATGAAGATTTTAATTCAGTTATGATAGAATTGCTCCAACAATCAGTTTCAAATTTTCTTGAAACAAATGAAAATAGATCTCAGCAACACAGAGTCAAGAGCATTTCCTAATGAATTTGAATTGGATTGTGAATGAAAGGGGTCAAGAATGGATAGAGACATAAAGAAGATATCAGTTGAAATAAAATAATGCCATGTATGTATATGAAATTACCAATGCCAGTCTCAAAGATGGGTATGGGGAAGGGAAAGACAGAAGTGGGACCCAGGGGGAAATGCTCCAATGTATATTCCTATCACTGTGCATGTATATTCCTATCACTGTAGACCTCAGTATGATGCATAATTATAATGTACTAATAAAAGTACATAAAAGAAGAATGGCCACATAATTTTTGGCTAGGCTACTGGAAGCAAGGAGTCGACTTCAACTATGATAGGGATAAGGAAGAAGAGAGTTCACTTTCAGACAGTTTGAGGGATATAGGCTCTTTCTCATCTTGTTCTCCATGTTCTACTGATTGGCCTGTTGGTTAACCGGAAGTCATTTGATGAATACTCAAAGGCTGGCTTATCCTTGGGACTGGTTACAAGTGAGCATTACTAACTTGCATACTCTTTTTTAACTTTGGCTTCTTTACCTAACTTGAAAAATTCCCTAATTTGATTTTACTGTCTTGCCTAAATTACGTACACTGTACTCTTTTCAGATTTTTCCCCTAAAGCAGTTATTTTCCACATCATCTACTTTACTTCTTTAGACATAGAAACTGATTACTACAATTATGATTCAAAACCTATTTTCTGCTGCCCTGAACTGAGCTGGGTAATTGGGTGTAAATGGTTATTTCGTTTGCATGCTTTGCCTTTGTGTTAAGTGTTTTTTGGTTAAAAGACCAGAGGTTGCATTATTGCCTGCTGAATATGCTTATATTAACCATTGTAAAAGAAAGTAAATTACTTTTTGGAGTATTAATGAATAGATATTTAAATTGCATAGTTAAATCTTTTCTATACTAAGCAAAAAATTTGGTTACCCACCCCCCAAAAGTAATCAACAATTTATATGCGGTGTTTGGGTGGGAGAATATTTGTTACAGGGATAAAAAAGTTGTTTGAGGTCTGAGTTGTTCTCAGCCATTAGAACTTCATTATTTGTATTGTTCACCATTGTAAATATTAAGGTTCAGATGATCATGTTCAGAGAGCTTTTAAGGGAACACCTAGAATTAGTAGGTACTACATAGATGATGGGGGGAGTAGGGCAAAGGAGAGATGCTTATTTCTTAACAAGACTAAGCTGCTAATGTGTCAATGTGAGGGCGCAGAGTAGGTATGTTATATGGTGTTCCCCAAGCTTACTTGAAGAAAAACGTTCATTCTTTAAGGACTCTATAAGATGCCAATTTGGAAAACCCCAATTTAGAGTGTTAGCTAATTACATTTTTCTTTCTGTGTTACAGTATAAATGTTGCATAAGCTGGATGCAACTAAAATGAATAACAGAGAAAGGAGTGTTGCTGGCTTTGGGAATTTTCATGAACTTATTTAATTTAAATTAAATAATTTAATTTAGAAGTAGTTTTAGCTAGTTATAGAGGTCCTTAGAACATGGTTCTGAAAAAGAAGAGGTTAACAACATTCCACAGAAGTATCACTGAAAAAAATCTGGTAATGAAGATAGCCACTTCTGAATCCTATGTTCGCCTCTCCCACCTATAGTTGCAGAGGTGTGATTAATGGCTTACAACAATACTATTATAGGATAATGTAGCATTTGGAAAACAATGTATGCTGGTGGCATATTAATAGAACACATCCCTTTAAAGATATGATTTACAATGTAATTTCATACTCCCAGACTTTCATAATTATGAGTTTCGGTTTACAAAGACTGGATTATGCACAGAGAATTTGACAATTGTAATAATGCTAGTACTAGTTTTAAGTAATTACATTCATGAGCACTAGTAGAAAAGGAGGGGAAAAGGTCAGGAGCAAGTTCCCCAAATGTTTCTCTGTTAAATATTTCCATTTGGCCAGTTTCTGATGTATAGACCCAAAGTAAATGTATTAAAAGTAACATGATGAGAATGTGCGGCTCTTAATTTAAAAGTGAAAAGGATGCTTTGCTTGGGCCAGACTTGAGTGAGATCAGGGAGACCCCTGTGTGCCTGTCTAGGGCAAACCCTCCTAGGCATTTGGTCTTTGTGTTTGTATTTCTGGAAGACACTGTGCTCTAAGAGCTTGCCTTTAGCCCTTGATTTTGTTTGTTTGTTTGCTTTTTCTTATTGCACTTCTTGTAGTCTTTCTGTGGTGATGTTTATAGCAGTCCCTGGGGGAGGAGTTGGGGAATATGATCATAGTTTCTGGGGCTTTGTCCTCTGTATTCTTAAGTGTTCTCATTTGAAGTGATGGCTTCTGTTGCCTTCTGTCCCTCATGAATCTCGGAGAGTATAGAAAATAAGAGCATAGGTTTTAGGGTTCCATGTAAAGGCTCTAGTCTTTAGCCTGACTTAGCCTCAGTTTCCCATTTTGTTCCATGGAGCTCATTATATTCTCTATGATAATAAATAATGAGAAAATGAATGCAAAGTTCTTAGCAGTATGCTTGGTGCATGGTATATTAATAAATGATAATTGTTGATGTCTTCCATCATCATGTACATGTTGACCCCTTTCTTAAACTTTATACTCCTATCTTTCTACCCTCTCTAAGTCTCTGCCCAGACAGTCCATGGAAATTAACATTTTCAAATACACACAAGTGTTGCTCTCAGCCATCTACCAGTTCTTTTTTTTTTTTTTTTTTTTGGTATTGGGAAATGAACCCAGGACCCTTCTATCTCTGAACTCCACCTCCAGCCATTTTTATTCTTTGTTTGAAAACAGGGTCTCACTATGTTTCTGAGGCTGAACGTAAACGTGTAATTCTCCTATCTCAGCCTCCCGAGTACTGGGATTATAGACGTGTACCACACCAGACTCATCTACTAGTTCTTAATCCTGTATTTTCTCTCATTTGATGGTATTACTATTCTTGTCCGAATAACTGTTGCCAGTAATCTGTATTTTTTCAACTCATTCCCAACCATCCCCTATCTAATCATTTATTACAATGTCTTGTCAATTTATTTATTTAAGTGTCTGTCAGCTGTCTCTACTGTATTGGTTCAGGTCTCTCTCACCTTCTGCTTCTTCAGATGTAATAACTCCCTGACTACTCCCCCCATACTCCTCAACCCATCTTCCACTCTTCTGTCACAATGATCTTTGGTCTCCTTTTCCTATTGTACTCTTTTCCCATCCTCTAGTTTTTCAGGCCAACAGTACAAATAGCTCAGAGTACCTAGCACACACTGCATTTTGATTTGGCTCTTGGCCAGTCAACAGCATGTGCTGTTCCCTAACTCTGGAATCCTTTTCTTTCTCTCTTTGACCCCCCCTTCTGATCTCCTATTCATCACTCCAAGCCCTTCTGGGTGTTCCTGTCTATCCTACAGGCCTTCTCTGATCATCTTCCTATCCATAGCTAAGAAATTTGTAATATTATACCATTTCAATACTTAGTCCTATATTGACTTTATTTATATATACCAACAGTGATGTGCTAGATTGGGAGTTCCTTGAGGGCAAAAATTAATTTTATTTTTGTGGTAGTAGGGACTGAACCTGGGAGCATTCTACCTCTGAGCTACACCCCAAGCCCTATTTTATTTTATTTTTGTTTTTGAAACTGTCTCTTTAGGTTGCTGAGAGTCTTGCTAAGTTGCTGAGACTGGTCTTGAACCTGCGATCCTCCCATCTCAGCCTACCATGTACCACCACACCTTGCTAAGAATTGTTTTATCAATCTTTTTTTTTATTATTTGTATTTTTGTCCTATTTCCATTGGGGAAAATGAGGAATGCATGACAAAATGTGCAAATATCAATAGAATTTTTAAAAATGCTACTGCTTCAATATCTTCTGTGAAAATTCTTTATATATTTAACTAAGAGAGCCTAAACATGCAAAACTAAGTCAGAGTTCTTACTTTGTGATGTGTTTATTTTATATGTTCATATGTTTCCTGACTAATTTCTTTCTGTTTATGTCTACTGTCCTTCCTGTTTCTTTTCTTTTTGTTTTGAAACAGGGTCTTGTTAAGTTGCTGAGGCTGGCCTTATACCTCTAACACTCCTGTCTCAGTCTCCCAATTACTCCTTCTTCTATTTCTTATGTAACAAAAATATGTTTATCTTCTCTTAGTAATTCTCGTTGATCTATGCTCCATCAGATATGAGTTAACAAATCCCTATACATTGGCTCTAACCCCAGCCCTACACACAAACACACACATACACACAACACACAACACACACACACTCTACATTCGAATTTTCTAGAACTTGGAGCAGACATTGCTGTATATGATCTATAGTTCTCTCATAGCATAAAAGTGGTAAATAATGAATGCATCATATGTAGACTCAGACCAGAAGACGGAATGCTACATGAATCTAAAGCAAAGCCTATGCCGGGCGTGGTGGCGCACGCTTGTAATCCCAGCATTCGGGAGGCTGAGACCGGAGGATCCGGGTTCGTGGCCAGCCTCAGCTACCTAGTGAGGCACTCTGCAACTTAGTGAGACTCGGTTTCAAAATAAAGAATAAAAAATAGGGCTGGGAGTGTAGCTCGGAGGTAGAATGCCCCTGAGTTCAATCCCCAGACCAAAAAAAAAAAAAAAAAAAAAAAAAGCAAAGCCTAACTAAACTTTTCACTGAACTATTAAGGTTTGACAGAGGTACTAATTATGCCAGTATAACTACTGAGTTAGTAAATGCTAGTCTTAACTCTCTGAATTACTCAGCTTTGACAGATGAACTCGATTTGTTCTGCTAGATTATTGGAGATTCATTGCTAACTTTTTCAAATAAGCCTCCCTCTTCTCTTTTCAAGAAGTGATCGGGATTGTACTGAGCTTAATTAATTTGTCAGGTCTTTAATTCTTAACATTTAGGCAATAGTTCCTGAGACTTTGATTTTAATAATTTGCCACTTCATGTGTGTTTCTTTAGCAATAAGTAGGCAAATTTTTCTTTCTGTTTAGTCACTGTACCTGAAGCAACCTAGCTGGGTATGTGCATGGAAGTGTATGTGTTGGGTAAGAGGGTGGATATCAGAAGTATTAAAGAAAAAAAATTATCAGGACAGCAACTCTGACTCCCTGTCACTACCACAAAGCAACAGCAAAACAGAGAAGGAATGTATTGATAAAATGATATGTATAAACTCTTTGGTGGCAATGACTAAATTAATGTTGAAATAGAAGGAAAAGACTATTTATTTATTTATTTATTTATTTATTTATTTATTTTTGTAGTTCCTGGGGATTGGACATAGGGATATTCTACCTCTGAGCTACACACCCAGCTCTTTTTATTTTTGTTTTAAACCAGAGTCTCACTAGGTTGCAGAAAGTCTTGCTAAGTTGCTGAGGCTGGCCTTGAACCTGTGATCCTTCTGTCTCAACCTCCCAAGTACTGGGATTACAGGCATATGCCGCCACACCTGACTGTTTTTATAGATTTATGTATGTCTATAGTATAGTTTTTAAGATTTTATTTTTACTGCTAATGTTGTCATTTATTATATTTAAACTTTATTTCCTTTTTACCCACCTACCACAAATGTACCTGTATTCTAAACATGAGGACTATACAGAAAGTAATCCAAAGATACAGATTTACTGAATAGGTAGAGAAGTATCTAGAAGCACCATGACTTTTCAAAATTGTAATGTAGCTGGGCATGGTATCTCATGCTTGTAATCCTAGTACTTGGGAGTCTGAGACAGGAAAATCACAGGTTCGCAGCTAGCCTCAGCTACTTAGGCCTTCTGCAGCTTAATGAGACCCTGTTTCAAAATAAAGAATAAAAAATAGGACTGGGGATGTAGCTCAGAGGTAGAATGCCCCTGGGTTCAATCCCTAGTACCACACACAAAAATTTTTTTAATGTAAAATTGTGCGATGTAATAATTTTATCAGTGGCTTAATTCCTAGTTTGTGATTTTTCTTATATCAAATATCTTATATCATTCATCAAGGACCAGTGGCAGGTACATATTAGGCTCTTAATACTTATATAGTATCATATAATACATATAATTTATATATGTAACATTATTTTATATTTATTATAAATTTAACTATGCATAACATTATATTACATATTGTAAGTACATGGTCAGCCTTATTTATCTCCACATTTTGCATCCATAAATTCAACCTATCACAGATCAAAAATATTCAGAAATATATATTTTGTGGTACCAGGGATTGAATTCAGAAGTTACACTTCCAGCCCACCCCCCCTTTTTGGTGATACTAGGGATTGAACCCAGGGACATTCTACCTCTGAGCTGCACCCCCACCCCTTTTTATTTTTTGTTTTGAAAAAGGGTCTTGCTAGGTTGTTGAGAATTTCACTAAGTTGCTGGAGCTGGCCTCGAACCTGCAATCCTCCTGTATAAGCCTCCTAGGTATTCAAATTATAGGCATGCACCACCATACCTGGCCAGAAATGTATTTTACCTGTACTAAACACGTACAGACCTTTTCTTGCTATTATTCCCCAAACAATACAGTATAACAACTACTTACATAGGATTTAATTGTATTAGGTATTATAGAGATTATTTAAAATATACCGGAGGATATGTATAGGTTATATGCAGATACTTTGCTCTTTTATATGAGAAACTTGAGTGTCTGTGGGATTTGGTATCTACAGGGGTTCCTGGAACCAATTCCTTGCAAATTCCAAGGGATGACTGTACACTATATAATGTAAATACATACATGCACAGTTGATTCTTTTTATTTGGGGTAGTTATGTTCTATAATGTTTCCCAAACATTGAAATAGAAAATACTGAACCATTGCTCCTAGGGGAAATACAAGGTTAGGTTCCCTTGTGTCTCTTATCACAACATTTTTATCAGTCATTCAATATATAACCTTGTTTTATGTGTATTTCTGTTTAAAGACACTGTGTTTAAAATGTATAGTTGAAGCTGGGCATGGCGACACATGCTTATAATCCCAGTATTTGAGAGGCAGAGAACAGGAGGATCACGGATTCAAAGCCAGCCTCAGCAACTTAGGCTCTCAGCAACTTAGCGAGACTCTCTATTTCCAAATAACACAATAAAAATAGGTCTGGGGGTATAGCCTGGAGGTAGAAGTCCCCTGAGTTCCATTCCCAGTACCCCCCCACACACAAATGTATAGTTGAAGTAGGGTGTGGTGGCACACACTTGTAATCCCTGTACTTGGGCGGCTAAGACAGGAGGATCACAGGCTTGTGGACAGCCTCAACAACTTATCAAGGCCCTCAGCAACTCAGTGAGACCCTGTCTCAAAATAAAAAATAAAATAAGGCTAGGAGTGTAACTCAAAGTTAGAATTCCCCTGGGTTCAATCCCCAATGCCACAAAAAATAAAATAAAATATATAGTTGATTCATTAACATTTACCCCATGGCAAACTATTCTGTAACTCATGCATAAACGAAGCTCATGTATCATATATTCCCCATAAGGCACATCACAGCCTTCTTTTGCTTAGAATACTAGATAGAATTTGAACACTACATTTGGGACCATCTTAAATAGCAAAATCACCAAGAAAAGCGTACAAAAGGCAAAAAGGGGAAAAAACATGGACTCAGAAGACTTCACAAAGGTCATTTGTTTATGGCATGACAGCTGGAACAAGAAGACAGAATGTCACCTTGTTCAACCTTAGCTGGCAACGTGCACATCAGGTGATATAAATTTTTTACCACTATGTGCATATTTATAAATAATTGTAAAAGTACCCTGAGTATTAAATAAGTATTGATTTTAAGGTTACAAATAAATTTTAGTAGGTAGGCAAATTCACAAATATGGAATCCATGTAATAAGGATCTACTGTGTATCAGCTGTGTGTGTGCTGTTTGTGTATGTGTAAAAATTTGTTCTCAGCCTTCATTTTCCTTACCCTTTTCTTTCCTTTTCAAAATTGTTTGTTCTTCTTGTTCACAGTTTTCCTACATACCTCATGACACATTGCACAATTCATTTTAAATATTAAGAAACTGTATGGGAAGGGAGAAGATGGGGAGGTGGGGGGACATCAAGTGCTGTGTGCATGTATGTCATCGTCAAATGATTTACATTATGATGGGAGACCATAATGCACCAATAAAAGCACATAATTTTTAAAAAATAATAATAAATATTAAGGAAGCTTCCAGGCCTGTGATATGGACAGGTTCATCCCATAGGTTTCCTGAGACATAATGTTTTTCTTTGTAAACTTCTCATAGAGTGGGAATTTTACATTTAAGACTTCCTTTGATTAGCAAAACCTTAAGAACCTATCCCAACCATTAAAAATATTTTAACTGGGAAATATAAACAATAAGTAAATAAATAAACAAATAAATAAATGGAAGAGTGTATAAATTATGAGTATATAAAGAATAATAAGTGAGGAGTCCCCAGTACTTGGAAGCTGAGACAGGTGGGTCACAGGATTAAGACCAGCCTCAGCAACTTAGCAAGATTCTTAGCAACCTAGCAAGACTCTGTTTCAAAACAAAAAAAGGACTGGGGTGTAGCTTGGAGATAGAATGCCCCTGGGTTCAACCCCCAGTGCCAAGTAAATAAATAGACAGAGAAAGAAAGAAAAGAAAAGAAGAAAGAAAGAAAAGGGAGGGAGGGAGGGAAAAGTCATGAATCTATTATCGATGCAAAACAGAATATTACTAGTGCCTTCAAGAGCCTATTCTGTGCTCCTTCCCATCAGAGCATCCTCCCCACTTCAGCCACTGTCTTGACTTTTGTGTTATTCATTACTTTTGATTTTCCTCTAGCTTTATCATATGTATCCCTTATTAGTATATATGTTAGTCTTTAAAACCAGAATTGTAAGTACAAATTTAGCCATGTAAGAAAAGGGCATTATTACTATCATTGCATGAAGACTTTGAGGGGAAGAAAAGCTGAACAGAATCTCTTGTTCACAGTCTGGCTTCAGATGCCAGGAGAGAGGGTTTAGGAGTCCATTCTGGAAAGTCAGTTTGCTAGGTCTACTAGTAAATCCCAGGACTTGGCCTCTCACCAGGCAGGAAGGACATTGGAACTGTAGTGCAGCATGGACTGGGTCCAGCAGTAATGCAATCGGGGGCACGGGCTACTCTGCGTTACCTGCTCTTCAGCTCACAGGCACCTGCCTCCAGCTCTCAGGAATAGGTCAGAACAAAACACTGCAGTGGAGTGGGATGAGAGTCCTCTGCTAGTCCACACAGCAGAGAAGAGCAGGAGTCTCAGCAGCCCAGGGCCAAAAAAAAGCAAAACAGAAGAATCTGGGTCCAACTCACCTAGCCATTCTCTTTTCAGGTTAAAACCATGATCAGAAATAGTGGGTATCTTTGCTGGCTCTCAGTCTGGAGTGCTTGCCTTCTTTGTTTGGAACACAGTATTAGCCTGACATTTTTCTTCCTTATACTCCTGGGGATTCCCTTCATCTATCTGTCTTCTGTGTTGGAGCTCTTATTTGCTGTTTGCTGACCCTTGGTGTCCTTTTTTTTTTGGGGGGGGGGTCCACTCTTGTTTGGGCAACACATGCTACAATAGTTTCTTCAGAAAGTATGCATGGCAACTAATTTATTGAGCTTTGTTGTATCTGAGAATATCTTTATGGTTATCAATGGTCTAGTTGGAGGCAGAATTAAAGGTTAGAAACCATTTTCTTCATGGTTATTGTGTTCTGTTCTGTGTTTTCATGTTTCCATTGAGATCTGAAGCCATTCTGATTCCTCATCTGTTGTGTAGGAACTGTATCATCTTTCCCTTTCTGTACACTCTTACCCCACTTCTGGAACCTGAAAATCTTCTCCTTGTGTGCAGTGATTTTCAGTTTCAGAGTGGCATGTTTGTGGGTGGGTTATTTGTTGCTGAGTACTTGGCAGGTCCTTTAAAATTGGAGTACTCATGATTTAAGTTCTGGGATTTTCTTGAATTATTCAAGTTCTTTTCTTCCATTTTCTTTGTTATTTTTTGCTCTACTTTCTGAGAGATTTCCTCAACATTATCTGCCAACCCTTCTGAATTTTGTATTTCTCTGTGTGTTTATTTTTAAGAGCCCTTTTTTGTTTGTTTTCTGAAAGTTCTGTTTTGGTTTCATAGTTGTAATATCTTTCTGGGAATGTTAATGGTAATTTGAAGTGCTTTCTCGTATAGTCTGTTTTCTCTAAGTTTCTCTTTCTGTTTGTTTTGGCCCCATTTTCCAAATTAGAGGTTCTTCTCCAGATGGCTTAGGAGTCTTGCTTGTCTACTCATGATTAGGAATAGAGCAGTGGTTCTTAATTGAGGGCAGTTTTGCTCCTCAGGGGACATTTGGCAACATCTGGAGACAATTGGGCTTGTCAAAGCTGGAGATGGGTACTACTGGCCTCCAGTGGATAGAATGCATATTATATTCCTGCACAGAAATACTTTATCCAGCTCAAAATGTTAATAGTGTTGAGGTTGGAAAGGCTGCAGCAGAGGACCTAAAAGCTGATGAAGAGAGCCCTGAAAGTATGGGTGTAACTTTTTGGCTGTGTGTTTCTCTGGAGGGTGATCTAATTGAGCAATTTGGTGAACCTCTTAGTTATCTTTACCTTGTTCCTACTGGAGTAGTCAGATACACAGTAGAAATGCCTTTTCTTCTGACTTCCAACATAGAGAAATGGGACTGGGGCTGTCTCTATTCAGTGATTGTGTGAACACATACTCCCCTTACTTTCTATATAGTACCCTCTTCCTTGATGGTCATGTCTCTCTGGTTATGAGATCCTATTTATACACTCTGGATAAAGGGCCTGTTAGAATGAGAAAGGGGCTGTTACCCATGGAGTGCAGGAGAGATCTAACTACTTCTCCAACAAATTTCATTTAAACCTTGTTATTTCATCCACATCCTCTCTTTATTTCTAGTTCCAGAGTCATCTGCTTCTACCAATTCATGAGCTTCTTGAGGATTCTGTACTGTAAAGAGGTTTGTTTCTGAATGAGTTTCCTAATTTTCTCTTTGCAGGTCAGGTTTCTCCAGTCTGCCGAGTCAATCACCATCATTCTCTGTTCTCTTGCCTCCTAAATTTAACTATTACTATTGTCTCCTCTCTTGTTCCCCCAGTCCTTTAAAAAAAACCTCTTTGGTATCATTTTAGTGGGTCTATTAGTCAACTTTGTGTCACTGTAACCAAAATTCCTGACAAGAACAACTTAGAGGAGGAAAGGTTTATTTTGGCTCATGATTTCAGAGGATTCAATCCATGGTCAGTTGGCTCCAATGCAGAAACATACTGGTAGAAGAGTCTGGTAGAGGAAAGCTGCTCAGCTCAAGGCAGCTGGGGAGGGGGGAGGAGAGAAAAGAGCCAGGGAAAAGATAAAGCCTTCCAGGGCACGCTCCCAGTGACCTACTTTCTTCAACTAGGCCCCACCTCCCAATAGTCCATTCAACCATCAGTGGATGAATCCACTGAAGAGGTCGGAGCCCTCGTGACCCAATCACTTCCCCAAAAGCCCCACCTCTGGACCTTGCTGCACTGGGAATCATGCTTTCAACATAAGACCTCGAGGGACATTCCAGAACTAAACCATAACAGTGGGTTTTGGGGAGGAAAATGAAATAAATATGCTGTACTCAAGCTATCCTATTATTCTCAAAATGAACATCGTGTAATTTCTAGCATAATTTCATTTAATTCTAGTCTCTCTTTTGATATATTTATCTTTGATAGCAGAATTATTACCTAGACTTAAACTTTCTTGACGTAAGTGAAAACTAGAGGAGATTGTTCTATGACAGCATAGGGACACAGTTGGGTTCTTTTAAAAACATTAGGGGATGTTATAGCAATACTCACTTAAAATATACTCTGGTTTGACATTTTACTTAAAAACATGGAGTTCTGCAAGCAGCCATCTGCCCCAAGTAGAACCTTCTTGTATTAGAATTGGGAAATCATTGTTCAGTATTTGTAAAGAGTTGAATAAGGCATATATATATTTAATAAAATCTGAAATGCCATCAATTATCCATTTTGATCAATATACTGGGGCTATACTTATCACAAATGTGATAAAGATAGTAGTTTATAATGATGGCTTACAGATTATCAATATTTTATCCCATATATATATAATCAATAATTTACTAGACCATAGATTAAAAATTTTAAGGCTGGTTCTCCCTCCCTCCCTCCCTCCCTCCCTTCCTTCTTTCCTTCCTTCCTTTCCCCAGGGGCATTCTACTTCTGAACTACACCCCCAGCTCTTTTTATTTTTTGTTTTGAAACAGGGTCTTACTAAATTGCTGAAGGCCTCACTAAGTTGCTGAGGTTGACCTTGAACCTGTGATCTTCCTGTCTCAGCCTCCCAAGTACTAGGATTATAGACATGTGTCACCATACCTAGCAAGGATGAAATTTCAAGCATCAAAAAAAAAAGGTACAGGCAGATTGAAACCTAGGCTCCCTGAGTTTTTACTCTTCCCTATATTGTCATCTAAGCATAATTAGTAAGTATAATAAATTAGATGTATTATGAATATCTTATTACCCCTTCCTTTTTAATGGGAGACCAAGACAAATTTTAAATTTTTATCAGTTTCTACTAAGTTTCAAGTTGTGGTTTAAATCACAAACAAGTCCTCAAAGTATATTTTGATGTCTTTTGAGGGTTTTAAATTTGGTTCACCTTTCTTATTCCCCTGGATGTCATTAAGGGACAGGCTTTTAAAATGCTTTATTTAGACTTGTCTTCAGGTTCTGAAGAGTTTATAGACATACTCATTTTTCTTTGCCTGATATTATAAAATTAACTTAAAGAATTGACTATTTAATTGGATTTTTATTCATGGATTTAAAAAAGTGTCTTTGTCTTATTGTCTTCTATTCCCTTTCTCCTTTCTCCCTTGCTCTTTTAATTTTACTCTTACTAAAAGGCTAGGGGAAGAAGCTCTACTTTCTTCCTCACCTTTGTTTAAGCAAGAAAAAATAAAGAATTGACTCTATTGACCGTGAACAATGCTACATACAGATCTCTGAAACTTTTCAAAACCATGTGGTATATTGAAGCACACTCTACAAATGTATATATAAATAGAGTCCCAAGGGCTTATGGTGAACAAAAACCAATTACATTAAGCATTTCCTGAAACTGCTTGCTATTGTCAGAATAAATAATCACAAGTAAGACATCCAGGTTGAGAATGAAACCATTTGTGGGAACCCTGCCTCACTTGGTTATGTTGTCACAGAGGAAAATCTTTTAACAGTTTTGAGTGGTTATTGAAAGGTCTTTCTATGGAGCTCTGAGAGATACATTATTACCCTTTCTTCTCCTTACACGTTAGCTTTGTTAGATTGTTTGAAGAAAGAGGTTTGAAGCTGTGGTGTAACCAATGTCCTTGTGATGGCATTCATGTGATTTTGTAGGAATGCTTAAGTCTAGGTTAGATCAAATTTATCTGCTTGCTGTCTAATTGAAAAAAGAAAGACAAACTTTAAAGCAAGCAGTATCACAATGTCCTAGTGTAAATGAAGGATTTTTTTCCTATGTGCAGATTGAACACATATATCCAGGTGTACTGTGGCTACCTGTAAAAGCCAGTGAAGGTCTTCTTTTGCTCCCCATCCCTGTGAAACACACACACACACACATACACACACACACACACAAACACACAAGTATCTGTATTTAATGAATTAAACCATACTCCAAATAAACTACTATCAAACACACACCAATCTATCATTGTATTATCTTGAGTTCTGATATTTATTTGTTAACTAATTAATTTCATGAGACACTCTCCCTCCCTCTCCCTCTCCCTCTCTCTATGTGTGTGGTGTGCATGCGTGCGTGCGTGTGTGTGTTGCCTTGTCCTGGTATCGGAGGAGGAAGGATATCTCTGTGAATTCAGGCGAGACTAGACGGGTTCATGGAGAACAAATCATTCAGGACTTTCTCTTGGTGAAATGACCATTCAAGTCTTTTGGCCAGATTCTATTGGAGTGTGGTTTTTGTTGTTGTTTTCCTTTTTAGGAATTATTTTATATTTTTATTTTTGACTAGATTTGTGTGTTGGACGTACTTTCTCCCTCTGGGAGTTTAAGCAGGGACAAAACATGAGCTTTTCATTTTTAAAATATTACTACAAGAAAGAATGGAAGAAATAAGTTCTTCAGTAGTCATGGCACAATATGATAGTAGCTTAAACTAGGGTGTGGGACATGGAGAGAAGTGAGCAAGTTCAAGAGGTAATTGAGACCCACTTAGTAGGACTTGTTAATGCAGACTGCATCAACAGTGGGTAGATGAGAGGGAGGTGTCCAGAATGACTTAAGTTTCCAGGTCAGAAGAATAAAGCTCTATACACTACCATTGCCATGGACTTCATTTTGTTTGAGATGTTGATAATCTGCAGATAATGTTATAATTATTACATGCCTTGAACATAAGAATGTTATTGAGAATTTCAAAATATGCTTGCAAAAAACAATTTGTCTTCTATTTTTCTGGTTTAATATATTTTTGTTTGTGTGTATGGTACTGGGGATTGAACCCAGGAGCACTCTTTCTCTGAGGTATACCCCGAGCCCCTTTTTATTTTTTGTTTTGAAACCAGGATCTCGCTAGGCTGCTGAGAGTCTCGCTACTTGCTGAGGCTGGTCTCAAACCTGTGATCCTCCTGTCTTGGCCTCTAAAGTATTGGAATTACAGGCGTGTGCCACCATGTCTAGCTTAATAATATTTTTAAATGATGAATTACTTACCTTATGTATTATAGAAAAATATGTTCAAAATTATATTACTAAATTTTATTTTAAAAACTATTCCATCAGGAGTCTAAAATAGAATGTCATGGTGGTTATGTAGTATATAGATAATGAAATACAGTAAGATGTTGATGGGAATGAGATACTTAAGAAAATAAGTGAACTAAAATGACTTTTTGCTTTTTTAGGGGTCCCTTCAGTGTTGTACGACGATGTATCAACAGAGAAACTGGGCAACAATTTGCTGTAAAAATTGTTGATGTAGCCAAGTTCACATCAAGTCCAGGGTTAAGTACAGAAGGTAAGAGATGGATTTCAAGTAAGTTATTTGATGTCTGGCTTTATTCCACCTCCAAATCCATTTATCAACCTAACCTTCATCTGGGGGTGGGGAAATAGAGGGTGTGAGTAGTGGGAAGTGGGCGGAGACAGGTGAAACTCCATTCTAGTTTCTCAGGATTCTAAAAGATAGCATGTGAAAGATAGAGTAATTTATAAAATCATCTAGGATTGTTATGGGCCTATGTTTTTGACTAGAAAGAAAGTGAAATCTGGGTATACATTTTTAGGATCTAATTTGAATCCTAAGGTATAAGATATGGGCTAGGAAGGGAGAGAAAATAATTGTAAGGATGAGAATTGCAGATTTAGAAGAAACTAAGATAAGGTCCTTGGAAGTACATAATTTACTAACTTTAGGTGTATGATCTAGTAGCACCAGAAGATTCATATATAGCATTTGGCTTAAGTCACATATATGTATGAATATTAATAAACCAAATTACAAGCATTTTTAAATTATTTTTTAGGTTTTTTATTTATTTATTTATTTATTTATTGGTACTATGGATTGAACCCAGGGTCATTCTACCTCTGAGCTGCTCCCTAGCCCTATTTTATTTTTTATTTTGAAACAGAGCCTCACTAGGTTGCTGAGGGCCTCACTTAGTTGCTGAGGCTGGTCTCAAACTTGTGACCCTCCTGTCTCAGCCTCCTAAGTACTAGGATTATAATCATGTACCATCATGACGAGCCATTTTTTAGTTTTAAGCCATAATTTTGTGTAACCATGTTTTGTACTTTAGATTGTATAATTGATAATTACATTAACTTTTCTAATTAGCCTGTCTTTTAACTTTAGACTTTTCCATGGTCCAATAAAAGACAAATCTGTCTTTAGTCTTTTCCTTTTTAATTCCAAGAGAAATACAGTTGAGAGTTTAGATTGAAAAAAATCTAAGAGAGGGCAGCCTGTTTATGTTTTATCTAGTTATCTTAATTTGGGAAGGAGAAGCTCACATACTGTGAGCTCCAAGTTAATTTATTCTAGTAGATCTGTTTTTAGGATTATTACTTTACACGTTTTTGTGACCCTTTGAATTAAAGAATCACTAACTGATTGCTTTTTCATGGTTTAATCTTTAAAATCTTATGGTAAAATTTAGAAATTTTATATTTTCTGATTTCATAGTCATAATGAAATTGGCTGTTAACTGCTCTTTGAATATAAATGATTTTATAAATTTAGCAAATTTCAAATTTACTTTTAATCAGGATTTACAACTAAATTATGTTTCTTTAGAAAAAAATTTTTTTTCATTGCTAGGGATCAAACCCAGGGCCTCAAGTATGCTAGGCAAATGCCATTTCCTGAAATGTTTAACTGCCTTTTAATTCCATATACTTTGGTTTTTCTATACTTCACTTGTCTAGTAAAGAAACCCTTCCCAAATACTGAGGTAATTTCTTATAAACCTAATTCATTAAACAAATAGGTGTGGGTTTTTTGTTTGTTTGTTTGTTTGTTTTGTTCTTTTTCTTTTTTCTTTTCTTTTTATGGTACTAGGGATTGAATCTAGGGGCATTCTACCTCTGAGCTATACCCCCAGTCCTCTTTATTTTTTTTATTTTGAAACAGAGTCCTTCTAAGTTGTGGAGTCTGGCCTTAAACTTGGTAATCCTCCTGTCTTAGCCTCTCAAGTACTGAGATAACAAGTGTATGCCACTGTGCTCAGCTCAAATAGGTGTTTTGAAACACTATTTCTTTTAAATGTTCTGATACTATTTATAAACTCAGTAATATTCCAATTTAAAACCATAAGTGTTAAATCAATTATTTAATTGCCTATATTAAATTGGAATAATAGAAGCCAAGTTCTCTTAAGCATTGTTGCAAATAATTAAAATAAATATTCATAGCAGGTTTTTAACCCAAATTATTCACATCAGAGGTTCGATTTATCTCATCATTATACCTAGTTCTGTATTTCTCCTGGCTAAATACAATTTTTAGGGAGACAATGAATTATTTTCTCATTTGGCTCAGGTGGTTTATTGACCTATTTCTTCAGCCAGATCTCTGGAGCTATAGACTCAGAATGTGAGACTTAATCTCTTTATTGCCACTTAGTCAGGGAGTCAAACTCCACACTTTAAAAAGGGGAAAGGACTTGGCATATAATCCATATCTCTGGGTTTAAGTCGTGTCTTTACATAATACAGTATATGGGAGCCTGTCACTAAAGTCATAGCTCACTTCTTCATTGCCTTGGCAATAGAAATTCCTTCAAATCCTGCCCCAAATACAAGGCCATGCCATCCCATTGATCCTTTTATATTCTTAGCCCTGTTTGAACTCGATGAAATCTTATATTATTTTATATCCATTTTATATGGTAGAACCACAACCTATAGATGTTCTATGATATCCAGTTGAATTCTTCATATTTCTCATGATTTTATATGGTTTTGGTCAGAATTCAGTGGTAATCAAGTAAAAATGTACTATTGGCCTTTTATATTTATAGCAGTGGACTGTAGTTTTCTCATCTTCTTCAGCACAGTGACTCATTGTAAGTTAGCCAAGAAACAGAAGCAAAATTTCATCTCTAAAACCTCCACCAATTTTTTACAGTGGATTTCCCATACCTTATTGCTTATGTTCACCTTCGCTTACTTTACTCTGACTTGGACACATTATATTATGTGATCTGTAATATATATAATAAATAATAAATTATTTTATTAATATAAAACCTCTTTGAATAGTTACCCCTTCATGACTCCCCACCCAAATTCTTTCAATTCTTTTCCAGTCACTCTAGGTAAAACATCTTGTTCCCTTTGTTCACCCAGTCTATTTACAAATCGTTAGGATCTAAAAATTGCCTTACTCATGGCAAAATATAGAAAGAGGTACTATATTAAGAAGGAACAAATTTTAAGTGAAATTTAACACAGGAAAAAGGAATATATAAGTTCAAATAAGAATATCTAGAAATATCTGTTTTCTATTATGTTCTCTTCTAATTAAACCACTCTTTTTTTTTTTTTTTTTTTTGCGGTACTGGGGATTGAACTCAGGGGCATTCTACCTCCGAGCCCTACACCCCCAGTCCTATTTTTTATTCTTTATTTTGAAACCGAGTCTCACTAAGTTGCGGAGTGCCTCACTAGGTAGCTGAGGCTGGCTGCGAACCCGGATCCTCCGGTCTCAGCCTCCCGAATGCTGGGATTACAAGCGTGCGCCACCACGCCCGGTAAACCACTCTTAAGCAACAGATAATTCAAAAATCTATTTTATTCTTTATTTATCCTTTCGTAGTTCATTTTATTATTTTATTTTTGACTTTTTGGTTTTTTGACCTTTGTCATTGTCTCAATACTTCTCCTGTTTTCCTAGTGAATTTGTATTCAAATATATTATGAATGAAATCGGTTTTATAAAGACTCACCTGGGAACCTACCATATGCTATATATTTGAACAGGTCATATTTTTTGCCTTCAATAGGAGTAATACAAAAACAAATAAAAAGAGGGCCTATCCTTAAGGGACTTAACATTTTAATAATCCTCCAACTATTGTGTAGTATGGCTTTTATTATAAAAATATGTAATAAATTCCAAATAAATGATTTACAAATTAACTTTTGAAATAAAATATGTTTATTAGTTGGAGATCACCTATACATGGTTTTTTTTTTTTGGTGGTGGTGGTGGTGGTGGTGCTACTGGGGGATTTCTACCTCTGATATACACCCCCAGCCTTATTTTATCTTCTATTTTGAAACAAAATTTCACTAAGTTGCTGAGTCTGGCCATGAACCTGCAATCCTACTGTCTCCACTCCCAAGTTCTGGGATTACAAGTGTGTGCCACCACTCTCTGCTACATGTTTTGATATTAAATTTTTATTGCCCTACTAAAAAATGATAATTATTTGAATATCTGTTCTCTATTTTTTCCATCAAAGTCATAGTTTTTGCCTTCAATAGGGGTTTTAAACTTGGAGGTAACTGCATGGTACTCCATAATCTCTTGAAATTGTAACCAGATTAATGTATATATGTTCATTTGCCTGGAAAGAGAGTCCACAGCTTTTAGATTTCTAAAAAGGCATATTATTTCTAAATGGTTTAGAATTTCTTCTTTCACATGTATAAAGAAGTGAAATGGATACTTATCAACATGAGATGAATAAGAAGTTTGTACTTAATGAAAGCAGGGTGAAGAATTTATATTGGGATATTACTTCTGATTGGAAGATATTTTTATACATATATATAGCTCCCATTAATGAAATCCCTAGATTAAGATCTTGAATTTTTAATTAATATACTTTTTGTCTCTTACTCTGCTGAGCTACTAATTAAAATAGACTTTGTTTTAAAAATAGGTATCAAGATTAATTCAGGCAAATAAGAATATTAAAAGGTGGTAAGATGGGTAGAATTGAAAATTGAATTGTCAACTTTCTGAATTCAATTCTCTATGATTTAATTGTAAAAGTCCCCAAATCACGGTTTTAGTTTGGAATATTATAAATTGTCTTCTAGAGGTAGTATAGATTGGGTTCCAGTTTACTTAGTTTCCCCAGAATATCTCATTCCAAAAGTCAATGGGTAGTGGGTGACATCAGTGAAATTGGAGGAATAATGTCTTTAGATAATTCTCACCTCCATAAAAGAATGAGAAAACTAACAAAAATGTCAGAATCAACCCAGGGAGAATTTTTTTGTGTTTGCTTGGTGTAGAATCCCACACTGCACACATGCTAGGCAAGCACTCTACCACTGAGCTACACCCAGTCCTCTCCCCCAACCTTGAGACAGGATCTTGCTATATTGTCCAGGCTGACCCTGAACTCACAATCTTCCAGCCCGGCCTCCTGAGTAGCTGGGATTAGAGGTGCACCCACCGAACCTGACAACCCAAGAATTTATTCGTGAACCTGGCAATCCAGGAAGAATTTATTCAAGAAAAAGAATGGCTGGTTCTTGATAAAAACAATGAGCACCATAGCACTGTAGCATGTTACATTCCCATTCCCCTCTCAATAGCTCTTTGCTATCCTTGAAAACAGTTTATAATAATGATGAAGACTAGTAACCTGACAGCTACCAGATATGTCAAGACAGGGATGGGACTCCTCCAGTGCCTCATTCCCCAAATATTATCTTTTTAAAAGTTGTCTGGTAGTTCTGTAGAAGATCTCACTTTTAAGCCTGCCTGACTCAGAGATCAGCCAGTGTAAAAATTCTATAATCCAGGGGCATTTGCTAAAAACTTTTAGAGACAGTTAATTAACTTCATTGCTGTCTGAGACAGTAGACAATAGTTTGGGCAAACAAAATGCTAAGAGAAGCTGGAAAGTGAAATGTTTCTAGAGGCTTTGAAAAAGCTATGACATATTTCTGGGAATCATAAAAGCCATACATATATAGTGCTGTGCCTGTGCTCAGAAAAATCTTAGAACTAACTCTTTAAGCCCTACCTTCTGGCTGTCAGGCTCTACAACCAAGAATTGAATGCTAAGGCAGAGATACCAAATCCATGACAAAGTGTTGAGGGTATGCCCCATACATACACAATGTGCTTGAGCAAAGACTAAGCAAAACAAGCAGAGGCTTTAGTGGCCACACCCAACAAAAAATAAAGGCTATACAAAATTTGTTCCAAAAAAAATTACTGAACATTACAGAATAAGAACGACAATAAACAGCAGCAGAAACACCAACCCTGGAGGTGGGGAGATTCTGGTATGTAGCGTTGACACATAATTTTTAGAACATCCAGTTTTCAAAAAAATTGAGACATGCATACAAAGAAACAAGAAAATATAGCTCATGCACAGGGGGAAAATGTAATCAATAGAAACTGAGCAAATTCAGATGTTGAACTTACTAGAAAAAGAGTTTAAATTAGCTATCTTTAATATGCTCCAAGAAACCATGTCTAAAAAACTACAGGAAAGTAGGGGAGCAATATCTTGCCAATTAAAGTAAAAATAAAAAAATTAACTAGAAAGCCTCAGCAGCAGATTTGAGCAGGCAAAAGAAAGAATTATGTTGTAGTTTGGGCTTAAAATGTCCCCCAAAAGCTTATATGTGAGTAATGCAGACAGGTTCAGAGGTGGGACATGGCTGGAGGGGGATGGGTCCATGGGAGTGCAACCTAGGGGACTACATATCCCCACCCCCCCACACACACACTTTTTGCTATCACCACTATGGTTTCTCTTTCAGAATTGGTCCTATGGACTCTGAAACTGTGAACCCCAATAAACCTTTTCTCCTCTCAGTTGTTCTTGTCTGCTATTTTGTGACAACATTAGGAAAGCTGACTACAACAGAAATTGGTACCAAGGAGTGGGGCATTTCTGTGATTAAACCTGACTGTGTGGTTTAGAAGTCTTTGGAACTGGTTTGTGGGAAGAGTTTAGAGAGGTCTGGGAATGCAGGCTCCAGGAACATTACAATGTAAGCAACACCTAATGAGTGATTCTAATGGAAGCACGATGGCCAAAATGCCAGTAGGAACTGGGACATAAAGACTGTGTTGAAGTTTCAGATGGCAAGAAGGATTTCATAGGGAATTGGTCCAGAAGCCATATGTGTTGTGTTTTGGGAGAACTTATCTGGATTTTGCTCATGTTCTGCGACTTTGTTTGAGGCTGAATTTAAAGGCAATGGACTAATTAATTTGATGGAGTAAATTTTAAAGGAGCAGAGCATTGAGATAGTGGCATGAGTATTGCTGGCAGCTTATATTCAACTTTGATGTGATAAAAGGGAGCAGAAAGCAGAGGAGAAAGACTTTGAAAACTAGTAGTTTGGTCGGAAATGCCCATGTAAAATTGGGGCCAAGGAAGATATGTTTGTTGGATATATTATGGTCACTGAATAAAAGTTAAGTACTATGTACAGAGACAGTAGAAAAGATGCCTTGAGGGTATCTGGATAATCAGCAAGACTCTACCCATCACAGACATATAACCATGGAAACTTCGCTTGAAAGAGATCAATTTGAAACTCAGCCATGGGCACATCCTGCTTGCCTGAGGCCACCTAGAAAGTTGTTTTCCTAGGACTCTTCACAGTCCTGCTCAGCAGTTTTCAGCTGCCCAGGTACTCAGAGGCCTTTTTGTAGCCATGGTCCAAGGGGGTCTGGCTACTCCTTGAGGTGGCAGCAGACCTTGGCATTATTCATATAATGCTGGTTCTGCAGGAATGCAAGCTGCAGTAGTTAAGGGTTCCTGGAGGCTTTCATATGGATTTCAATGATCTGGGAGGCCAAGTAACTGGGTAGCAGTGTTGGAATTCCCATGGGGAGGACCTGCAGGGACAATTTGTGAAGCCAAAGTTTCAATGGAGACCCTAGGAATTAAGTAATACCAAGAACATGGACTGTCTCCTGAGGAAAGCTGCAAGCTGCAGGCAGTGGGTCCACACTAAGAGAATAGCCACACTGGCTACAACCACCGAGGCCATAGGGGTGGGGCTACTGAAGGCCTTTGGAGCTCTCATCTTAACACTGTGTGTACCAGACATACAGCTACAGGATTTAGTATTGGCCCTGCTGGGTTTCAGTCTTATTTTAGTCTCATCACTTTTGTCTATGTCCCTATTTCTCCCTTTTGGAATAGGACTATTTACTTTGTGCCATTGTATATTGGAAATATGTAACTTGCTTTTTATTTTTACAGGGGTTCACAGCTAAGAGTTTGCCTTGAGTCTCAGAGGAGACTTTGGACTTAGACTTTTGAGCAATGTTGGAATTGTTAAGACTATGGAGACTCATAGAGACAGACTGAATGTATTTTGTATTGTGAGCTTGGCACGAGCTTTTGGGGCCAGAGGTGGAGTGTTATTGTTTGAATTTAAAATGTCCCCCAAAACTCATGTATGGGCAATGCAGTCAGGTTCAGAGATGGGATGTGGCTGCAGGGGTTGGATCCTTGGGGATTTGACCTTGGGGACTATATGTGTCTTTGGTTCCCTCCTCCCTCTCTTTCTGCATTTGGCTGCCATATGTGATACTTGTGTCCCTCTGCCATGCACCCTGCTGCCCCCGTCGCTACCATCACCAGCACTGCCTCCATGGTTTCTGCCTTGTAGCCACCCCATGGACTTAAATCTCTGAAACCATGAGCCCAAATATACCTTTCCTCCTCTAAGTTGTTTTTGTCAGGTATTTTGGTCATAGTGATGGGAAAGCTGACTAAAGCAAATTAGAATCAGCAGACTTGAAGATAGATTTACTGAGATTATCTAGTTCTAGAAACAGAAAGAAAAAAGAATGAGCAAAATGAACAGAGACCTATGGAAAACCATCAAACATAGCAACATATGCATAAGGGGAATGCCAGAAAGAGAGGAAAGAAAGGAGTAGAAAGAATACTTGAAGAAATAATGGCCTGGGAGTTCAATGAATTCTACATAGGATCAACCCCAAAACACATCATAATCAAATTGTCGAAAGCTAGACAAGTAGAGTAAAGCTACAGATTAGGAGAGTATCATGAAAACAGCAAGGGAGAAACAACATACAAGGGGTCGTTAATAACATTGAGAGCAAATTTCTCATTAGAAACCATAAAGAATCCGATGTGGTAGTGCATGCTTGTAATCTCAGTACTTAGGAGACTGAGACAGGAGGATTGCAGGTTCATGACCAGCCTCCGCAACTTACTGAAGCCCTCCGGAACTTTGTGAGACCCAGGTCAAAAATAGACCTGGGGGTGTTGCTCAGAGGTAGAATGCCCCTGGGTTCAATCCCCAGTACCAGAGAGAGGGGTGGGAGGAGATGATGAAGACTAAAAGGCGATAGGATAGCATTCAAAGTGCTGAAAGAAGATTATTGTCTACCAAGAATCCTTTATCCAGAAAAATTATACTTCAAAAATGATGGATAAATTAAGATAGTTCTAGATAAAAACTGAGAACATTTGTCATTAGCTAACCTCTATAAGAAATACTAAAATAATCCTTTAGGCTCAATAGAAAATATTTGATAGTGACTTCAAATCATATGAAAAAGTAAAGATCATTATTAAAGAAAACTATATATGTAAATATAAAAGAGTATAAGAAGAATTTTGATTGTAACTCTTTCTCATAACTGATTTTAGAAGATAACTACATATGACAACAATTATAAATGTTTGATGGGCACACTGTGTATAAAGTGAACCAGATATTTGTAAAATGTTAATTGTCATTCCCAAATCAACCAATGAGAAAAAAATTCAAGAAATACAGTAAAAAATGACAAGAGAATTAAAATGGTACACCAGACAATATACATTTAACATAAAACAAGGCAGTAATGCAGGAATACAGAACAAAAAAAAAGATATAGAAAGCAAATAGCAAAATTGCAAAGATGAATTCCACCTCATCAGTAATTATATTAAATATTAATGAATTAAATTTTCCAGTCACAAGGCAGAGATGGACAAAATAAGTGAAAAACATGCCCCAATTATATACCATCTACAAGAGATAGATTTAAATTTAACTTTAGATTTAAAACACATGTAAGCTGAAAGTCAGTGGATTGAAAAAGATGCACCATGCAAACAATAACCAAAAGAGATTTAAATTTGTGGCACTAATATCTAATAAGATACTTTGTCACAGAAATTATTACTAGGGATAAGGAATATTTTATAATGATAAAAAGATCACCTGGGCGTGGTGGCTCACACTTATAATCCCAGCATTTGGGAGGCTGAGACCGGAGGATCCGGGTTCACGGCCAGCCTCAGCTACCTTAGTGAGGCACTCCGCAACTTAGTGAGACCCTGTTTCAAAATAAAGAATAAAAAATAGGGCTGGGGATATAGCTCGGAGGTAGAATGCCCCTGAGTTCAATCACCAGTACCGCAAAAAAAAAAAAAAAAAAAAAAAAAAAAGATCAGCACTTCAAGAAGATGTAGCAATTATAAACATCCTCAAACAGGAAACTACACATTCATATCAAGTGTACATAGATTATTATCTAGGATAAACTTGTGTTAGACCATCAAATATGTCTCAATTTAAAAGGACTGAAATCATACATGTCTCCTCTGACAAACAATTGAATGAAATTAGAAATCAATGGCAGAAGAAAATTTGGAACTTTCACAAATATATGGAGGTTAACAGCATACTACTAAATATCCAGTGGATAAAAGAAGAAATCAAAAGGAAAATTAGAAAATACTTTGAAATGAATGTAAGCGAAAGCCAACATATCAAAATTAATGAGATTTGGTAAAAGCTTTGATTAGAGAGAAATTTACTTTTGTAAATTTGTATATTTAAAAATAAGAGCAAGCTCAAATCAGTAACTTAACCTTCTTTATGAAACTAGAAAAGAAACCTGAATTCAAACCAAGGCAGAAAGAAGGAAATAATGAGTACAGGAGAATAAATGAATAGAAAAACAATATCGATAATCACTAAAATGAAAAATTGATTCTTTGAAAAACTCAAAAATTATGTAACCTTTATTTAAAATAACCTATAAGAAAAGAGATGACTTTAGTAAACTCAGGGAATAAAGGGGAGACTTTACCATTATCATTATTAAAATTTAAAAGATTATAAAAGAATACTATGAACAATTGTATATCAACAAATTAGATAGCCTAGATGAAATAAATAAATTAATACTTGCTAAGAGTCAAACTACCAAGACTGTCATGAAAAGAAATAGAATATCTGAATAGACACATAAGTTATAAACTAGTGCAATTTGTTTTGGTTTGTTTTTCAAGATGGGGTCTCACTATGTTACCTCAGCTGGTCTTGAACTCCTAGGTTCGAGTAATTCTCCTGCTTCATCCTCCTAAGTAACTGGGAATATGGGCTTACATCATTGCACCCAACAAACCCATATGTTTAAAAGTTAAGTAATTTTCAATAGTGGTGCCAGGACAATTCAATGGAGAAAGAATAGTTTCTTCAAAACTGTGGCCCTGGGACAACTGAACATTGGCATGAAAAAAACAAGAAGGTGGACTCTATCCACTAGTGAGACAGGAGGATCATAGGTTCAAGGTCAGCCTCAGTAACTTAGTAAGACCCTGTTTCAAAAATTTAAAAAAAAAAGGTGGGAGCTGAGAGTATAGCTTGGAGGTAGAGTGTCCCTGGGTTCCATCCCTAGCACTGCCAACTCCCCCCTCCATTAACTTAAAGTAGATCAAAATGTACAAGTCAAAACCATAAATCCTATAAGATAACACAGGCATAAATCTTTATGACCTTGGATTGAGCAATGGTTGCACAAAGCAACCAAATTGAAAATCTATAAATTGGACTTCTTCAAGATTCAAAACTTTTGTCCTTTAAAGGACACTGTCAAGAAAGTAAAAAGATAAGACACCAAATTAGAGCAAAAATTGCAAATCATCTATCTGATGATATCCTAGTATCCCAAATATACAAATAACTGTTGAAATTTAACAATAAATAAAAAGATAACCCATTTAAAAATTATAAAGGATTTGAATAGACATTTCTTTAAAGAATATTTACAAATAGCCAATAAACACAGAGATGTTCAGCATCATCAGTCTTTAGGAAAATGGAAATCCAAACCATAATGAGATTCTACTTCACACCCACTAGGATGTCCATACTCAAAAAGCAAACATTTGTTAACAAGGATATGGGGAGTTTGGAACCTTCATTGATTGCTTTGGGGAATGTAAAAATGGTATAGCTACTATGGAAAAGCTTGACAGTTTCTCAAAAGCTGAGCTTAGAGTACACCATGAGCTAGCAGTTCCACTTCTAGATATATACCCAAGCTATTGAAATAACAAGTTTACACAAAAACTGGTACATGAATGTTCATAGCAATATTATTTGCAGTCAAATTGTGGAAACAACCCAAATATTCATCAAATGATGAATGGATAAACAAAATAGACTGTTACATACAATGTATATCATTTAACTTTAAGAAGGAATGAAAGCATATGAGGCTGGTTAAACATTTGAAAATCAGTGAATGCAGCCGGGCGTGGTGGCGCACGCTTGTAATCCCAGCATTCAGGAGGCTGAGACTGGAGGATCGGGGTTCGAGGCCAGCCTCAGCTACCTAGTGAGGCACTCCAGAACTTAGCGAGACCTGGTTTCAAAATAAAGAATAAAAAAAAAAAATAGGGCTGGGGTGTAGCTCAGAGGTAGAATGTCCCTGAGTTCAATCCCCAGTACCGAAAAAAAAAAGAAAATCAGTGAATGTAATCCATCACATCAATAAGCTTAAGAAGAAAAATCACTTGATCTTATCAATAGAGGCAGAAATAGCATTTGACTCCCATTCATGATAAAAAAAAATAAAAACTTTGACTAAGCTAGGAATAAAGTACAACTTTTTCAATTGATAAAAAACATCTAGGAAAAACTTACAGCTAACATCATAATGATGAGAGACTAGATGCTTTCCCTGTGGAATTGGGAATAAGGCAAGATGTCCCTACTTACCACTCCTATTTGATATCATATTGGACATTCTAGCTAATGGAATAAGACAGGATAAAGAAACAAAATCTATACACACTGGGAAAGAAAAAACTATCTTTGATCTTAGATGACATAAGGAAAATATAGAAAATTCTAAAAAATCAGAAACAACAAAGAAAAAAAACCTCCTGAAACTACAAAGCAATTATAGCAAAATTACAGATTACTACATAAACTTGATTGCTTTCCTATGTATCAGCAATAAGTAATTGAAATATGGAATTAAATATAGAAACAATTTAAGAAGAAAAATTGAAATACTGATTATAAAATTAACAAAATATGTACAAGATCGACACAGTGAAAAATATGATAAAAAATCTATATATTTGATGATATATTTGGTGCTCATTGGTGGAACTACTCAATATTGTTAAGGGTTGGTCAGTTCTTCCCAATTTCATCCATGCATTCTGTGTCTTCATTGTGTTTTGGGGGGAAGAGGATATTAACAATTTTTTCTAAAGTTTGTAGGAAAAGGCAAAAGATCCAGAATAGGTACCATATTATTCCAGAACAAAGTTGAAGGACTGACATTATACGACTTCAATACTTACTTGAAAGTTATAGTAACACGACACTGTGCTATTGGTGAAAGAATAAACAAGTCAATCAATAGAATATAATGGAGAACCTGAAAATAAATCCATAAAAATATAGCCAAGTAGAGCAGGATTTAGTCGCACACACCTATAATCCCAGTACTTGGGAGACAGAGAAGGATCGCAAGTTTGAGGACACCCTCAGCAACCTAGTGAGACCCTGTTTCCAAACAAACAAAAAACTAAAAAAGGGCTGGAGGTGTAGCTCTGAGGTACAATGCTCCTGTGTTAGCCCCCAGTGCCCCATACACATACATACATAATGACAAATATAGCCAATTGGTCTTTGACAAATTATCAAAGACAATACAATGGAAAAAAAGGGCTTCAACAAAAGATGCTGGAACAGCTGATATGCACAGGAAAAAAATGAATCTAGACATAAACCTTATATCTTTTAGAAAAATTTACTCATAATGCTTTTTCCCTAAGGATGGGAATATGACAAGGCTGTCCACTCTCATCATTCTTATTTAACATACTACTGGAAATCTTCATAAAAAGGCAGGAAACATAATTCTAAGCATATAGATAGGAAAGGAAGGCATGAAACTGTACCTATTTGCAGATGACGTGACAGTCTGTATATAAAATTCCAAGGGGTCTATAAAAAAACTCCTGGAACTAATGAGTTCTCAAAGATTATTGTACAACTGTGTACTAGCACAGAATGCCTGGAAACCACAGTTAAAACCACAAAACCACCAGACACGGTGTCACATGCCTGTAATCCCAGTACTTCAGAGGCTGAGACAGAAGGATTGCAAGTTCGAGGCCAGAGCACAGTAATTTAGTGAGATTTGTTTCAAAATAAAAAGTAACAAGGGCTGAGGGCAGACATAGAATGCCATTGTGTTCAATCCCCAGAGCCACACAAAAAACACTTGTATTTGCCTAAAACAAAAATGCTTAGATACAAATCCTACAAAACACATACCTGATATGGTGAAAACTACAAAACTCTGATGATAGAAAACAAAGATCTAAATAAGTGGAGAGAGGTACTCTGTTCATGGATTGAAGGCAACATAGTAAAGACATCATGTCTCTTCAAATCTATCTCTAGGCTTGACCCAATTTCATTAAAATCTCAGGAAGATGTTTTGTGGATGTAAGAAATCTAATCCTAAAATGTTGCTTGAAAGGAACAGGAACAAGAATAGCTAAAACAATTTTGAAAAACCATAATGAAGTAGGAGGAATCTTCTGTCCTATATATAGTGATAGGCTAATACAGTGTGGTACAGGCAGAGTGGTAAATACAGAGATCCACAGAACAGATTAGGTTTTCCAGAAGTAGACCACACAAGGACAGCAACTGATTTTGACAACGGTTCAAAACCAATTCAGTGAATAAAGGAGAATGATGGGGCTGGGGTGTGGCTCAGTGATAAAGCACTTGCTTAGCATGGGTGAAGCCCTGGGTTCAATCTTCAGCACTGCAAAAGAAAAAAAATGATAATGTGTTTAAACAAATGGTGGTGGAGCATTTGGACATTCATAGGCCCAAAATGAAGCTCCTTCTAAACCTTATATCCTTTATAAAATCAACTCAAACTGGATCATAGATTTAAGTGTAAAACATAAAACTACATAGCTTTTAAAATAAAGTATAATAGGTAGTGATTGAGACCTGTAGCTACATGAAGAATTGGTGGACATGACATCAAATACATAATTTATAGATGAAAAAATGAACACAGTGAAAAAACAATCAAATTAGTAGGTAAAAGACAAGAACATTTGTGCAAAAAGTATTATATAAGTTCTAATCAAGTACATGAAAATATCCTCAATGTTATTCATTAGGGAAATCAAAACCACAATGAGCTATCACTACACACTTGCTAGACAGTTATAATAAAAATAATAATACCATTTTCTGGAAAAGAGGAAAAGAAAATGGATCTTTCACACATTGCTGGTGGTTCAGTAACTCTAGAAAAATACTTTGAAAAGTATTATGCTTGGAATACTAAACATTCACTCGCCATTCCACCCAGCAATTAAGGGAAATGTACATCACAGAGAAATTAAAACTCAGATTCACACTAAGACCTGTAATCATGTTTTCATGGCAGATTTGTTCATAATAGGTAAAACTTTCAAAGTGCTAACGTATCCTACAATGAATTAATGGTTAAATTATTATATATCTGTATTATGAAATGCTATTCAGCAATAAAAACAAAAATCGTGTGTGTGAGAGAGAAAGAGAGAGAGAGAGAGAGAGAGAGAGAGAGAGAGAGAGAGAGAGAGAGAGAGAGAGAGAGGTGGAGATTGAACCAAAGAGCATTTTACCTCTGAGCTATATCCCCTTTATTTTTTATTTTGAATCAGAATCTCACTAGGTTGCTGAGAGTCTCGCTATGTTGATGAGCCTGGCTTGAACCTGCGGTCCTTCTGTCTTAGCTTCCCAAGTACCAGGATTACAAGCATGTGCCACCATACCCAGCTAAGAAAATCCTTTTGATGATGCAACAACTTAGATGGGTTTCAGGGAATTATGCTGCATTGAAAAAACCTCTCTCCAAATGTCATATACTGTATGATTTCCTTCATATAAATTTCAAAATGATACATATACATGAGGGCATATAAAGTTGGTGAAATCAAAATAAGGTCTATGCATTGTATCAGCATCAATTTTCTGGATTTGATATTGTAGTATGATTGTGAAAGATGCTACCATACGGTGGAGGGACTGGGTTAAGCACAAAACCTCTTTGTGTTACTTTTGCAATTTTGTGTTAATGTACAATTATTATTTTTTTTACAGTACTGGGGATTGAACTCGGGGGCATTCTACCTCCGAGCTATACCCCCAGCCCTATTTTTTATTCTTTTATTTTGAAACCAAGTCTCACTAAGTTGCGGAGTGCCTCACTAGGTAGCTGAGGCTGGCCTCGAACCCGGATCCTCCGGTCTCAGCCTCCCGAATGCTGGGATTACAAGCGTGCGCCACCACGCCCGGCTGTACAATTATTTTAAAATAAAAAATGTTTAATTTTCCTTGTGATCTGTACATTCTTCCACAAAAGCAATAATTAGCTCACAAATATTTAGGAGTGTAGGAAAAAAGCATTTTAACTAAAGGTTTGGGTTTCCAAATAATCCAAATTGTTCTGTACAGGCAAACCCTGATTAATGTAACTGATAGCATCATCAGATATTGTCACTTGCTTTCCTCGGGAAACATGAATATTTAATAGATTTCATTTACATAGGGAATTTGTGCTCATTTTGTGGAATAATTACTGGTCTAGCTAATAAATCTATATCTCCTCTTTTTGCACACAGAAAGCATGCCAAAACCTTTTATTTGCAATTGCTTTTTCTTATTGTCATCATTTCCTCCACTATGTCTTAAAATTGACAGCTTTCTAGAAGCAATCCAGCAAATTTCAAGATATTAAGGGTTATAGTTTCATTTAATTTTGTCATATAAAATACCATAGAGTATGGTTCCCAGGCAATTAGATCATGTTTTATTGACTCCTGATCACAGGTTTAGTATATCAAGTTATAATTTATAAATTCAACATTGAAATGACAAGACCCATTCTTTCAAACATGAATAAATTATGCTTTATGTACCTCATCATATGCATGGGAAACATTCATTTCATTTTATTATTGAGTTATCAGATATTTTTTTGAGCACTGGTGTTATTAATCCTAGATGGAATCCTTAAACATGGCTAGTATTTTAATTAGTATTTTACCTCTAAGCTACACTAAGTTGCGGAGGGCCTCACTAATTATCTGAGGCGGCCCGAGAACCTGTGATCCTCCTGACTCAGGCTCCCAAGTACTGGGATTACAAGCATGCACCACCATGCCTGGCTTGTATCAACTCTCTTTAGATTACAGAGTCAATTTTCAAACAAACACATCTGTTTTTTAATGATTCATTTTGCTATATCATGGTAAGCATTTCTGGATAACTTATTTAAAATAAGATAAATTTTATAAGTGTGATGTTTGTAATTGTCTAGCTAATCAATTCCTGTATTTCTATGAGAAATCGCTGAATTGCTGATGTATCTTTACAGCAAAGGCAATTTTATAGTGACTATTCTTGAGAGCAACTAGTTGGAAAAGAAAAATGATTTCTTTCATCTTTCATTTTTTTCTTTTTGCCTTTTAAAAATGCAGAAAAAGCTTAGTCCAAATTACCTGCTCCTGAAAGTAAATGACAATTTGTTAACTAAAACAACTTATACTTGTTCAACATAAATCTAGGGGTAAACATGGCTTTATATTACACTTAATATGTTGGCCATAATCCCTCATAGCTACATTTTATTTATAAATGTCTCTTAATCTGGTTTTCCATCTCATATGACTTAGCTGTGCTGATGAAGAGGCTGTCGTGTTTATATATTGGCTCTCTCAAAGCTCTTTGACTTATATATTCAATTTCATCTTAATATCATCTTAATGTCACATCCAGGAAATAGAACAGTATGAAAAAATGCAAAATGAGACACTGTGCTCACTTTTTATTCTGAAATAAAACAGCTTCTCAGGGATTTTTTCCCCTTCACTCTATGTGGAATTTGTTTCTTTTTTTATCCCTTTTTCTATTCTCTTTTCCTATACATTTATCTACCTATTTTTTCAGGGCTTTGTTTTGTTAGTTTTTACATTATGATGTTTAGAAAATTCCTCAGAAAGCCTTAGCAGTAGAAAATAGATGATAATGTAGATTTGGGTGGGTTGCTAGATGCATAAACTCTATATACTAGGTACAAGAAGAATTTTGCAGTGTAAGTAGATTGGGGTAGTTTTTGGATGTCTTAGCTGCCATTATTTCATCTATATGAATAGGCTTTTCAGAGAACCTAAGAGATGTCAGTTTGTTTGTTTTGTCTTGTTTTGTTTTTTGGTAGAACTAGGGATTGAACACAGGGGCATTCTACCTCCAAGCTACATCCCCAGCCCTGTTTTTTTTTATTTTATTATTTTGAAATAGGATCTTACTCAGTTAACTGAGGGTCTTGCTAAATTC
Organism: Graphiurus murinus; assembly: GCA_004027655.1. Taxonomy (NCBI): domain Eukaryota; kingdom Metazoa; phylum Chordata; class Mammalia; order Rodentia; family Gliridae; genus Graphiurus; species Graphiurus murinus. Next base: position 55,937 of record PVLC010001272.1, on the reverse strand, counting down.
CTGGCCTTGAGCCTGCTATCCTCTCTCAGCCTCCCAAATACTGGTATTATAGGTATGCACCACCATGCCTGACAAAATGTCTTTTTAATTTTTTTTGCAGTATTGGGGATTGAACACAGGGGCATTCTACCTCCAAGCTACACCCCCAGCCCTATTTTTTATTCTTTATTTTGAAACCGGGTCTCACTAAGTTGCGGAGTGCCTCACTAGGTAGCTGAGGTTGGCCGCGAACCCGGATCCTCCGGTCTCAGCCTCCCGAATGCTGATTACAAGCGTGCGCCACCACGCCCGGCTTGTCTTTTTTAAATTAAGGTTATTTACAAGAATTTATATTATATAATTAAATGTGTCAAATAGAAAACAAATCCCAACTTAGTAAGGAGAGTTTATTGAAAAGAATTACTGCATGAGGAAGGAAGGACCTACTGCACCTGGGGGCAGGGTCTATTTTAATAGCAAGAATGCTGTCAAAGAAGATCTGTGAGCATCTCAAAGGTTAGGCAAAACAAACAAACAAACAAAAAGGTTTTCTCGTATGGGAGGAATAAACAAAGCTAGGAAAAACCTGATATGAGGAAGTGGGCAGATTTGGGGGAAGAAGGGAAGCTTAATCAAAGTTTGGTTAATAGGCGTTTTGTTCTGATTGATCAATGGGGCACAGCTAATCATTTATGAGGTAAAGAATGGGAATTTGGAGGGCCAGTGTTTGAAATTCTCCTAGATAAACAAAGGGACATCCTTGAGTCTTATCTAAGTTATGAGGAAAAGGTGTTTCTTTGTAGTAAGGTGTTTTCTGGAACACAAAGGGTGGAAGGATTTCTTTACCTTTTCTGTTTTCCAGGATCAGAGGGCTCAGGGAAACCTCAACAGATGTTCATCTGTGGGGGCTTTGGAGGGTCATTTATATTCACTATGTAGTTCTTCTATTTCTCATTTACACAAGAATATTACTGGACCTGATTTTCTTTGGTAAGCAAAATTTTATGTTTATAGTCAGCCCTCCTTATCCATGGGTTCCACATCAGTGGATTCCACCAACCTCAGACTGAAAATACATGTGTGTGTGTGTGTGTGTGTGTGTGTGTGTGTGTGAGAGAGAGAGAGAGAGAGAGAGAGAGAGAGAGACAGAGAGACAGAGAGACAGAGAGACAGAGAGACAGAGAGAGACAGAGAGAGAATTAAACCCAGGAGCATTCTACTTATGAGCTACACCCCAACCCCTTTTTATTATTTGTTTTGAAACAGTCTCGCAAGGCTGCTGAAATTCTTGCTAAGTTGCTGAGGCTGGCCTTGAACCTGCAATCCTCCTGTCTCATCCTAAGTACTGGTACTACAGGCATACACCACCACATCCGACTTGAAAATATTTTTGAAAAATATTGTGTCTGTACGGAGTCTATACAGACTTTTTTCTAGTCATTATTCCCTAAACAAAAGGTTTAACAAATACTTACATTGTATTAGGTGTTATAAGTAATTTAAGGATGATTTAAAGTACTAAACACATGTTTACAGGGTTGCATGCCCAGTAATATGAAATGATACAAAGAAACATAAGAAGTCTGTCTCCTTGAAATTGAAAACATCTTTGGGATATTATGAGAGTTGTAGATTTAAAATGGTAACCTGTATTACCAATCAGTAAGTAGAAGTCAGAATTCAGTTGATGGTGAAAATAAAGAAGATAGAGAACATTTGAGTTTTTACTCTAACAGATGCCCAACACACACTTACCATTATGCTTGGGAAGTTCATAATGATAAGTGAAAGAATCCAGGCATAAAACACTACCTAGTCTATTATAAACATTTTCATAAAGTACAAAACAATATAACTAGTCTATGATGTTTGCAGTCAAAATTGTGGTTACCTCTAGGAGGAGGTAGTGACTGGAAGAGGCAAAGTATGAGCCCCTGAGCTTCCTATTTCTTGATCTGTGTGCTGGTTACATAGGTAGGTTCACTGAAATTCATCAACCCATACACTTATAATTTCTACCTAAGGAATAGGTTTACATATTTCCCAAGAGAAGTAGTGTGGAACCATTTTATTTTGTCAGCTCATGTGGTCTGAGGCAAAGATCTGTCTAGACTCTTTATATATTTACATTTTGCATAAGGGGGGGGGTCTGATTTGTTCACAAAAGCATCCATTCAGCCTTGGCAGAGAAGGCTCTTTAGATAACTGTTATATGTAGAAAGTTAAGTACTAAGGTGAATGTAGATAGGGATAGTACTTTTAAATCTAATAATCCAGACATGAGATCCTCATTCTCAATTTTAAACGTTAAAGAGGAAGAATGACTCAGGACCCAGGTGAATCTGATTTATTATCTTTATTGAATTATTTAGAAAATAATGACAAAAGACATTGGTTAAAAATTAGGTAAAAGATATGCAAAATAATGACATAATTGCCATTTCTGAAATGTTTAGGAAAGAATTCTACTAATCTATTTGAACTGGCCTTGCATTGACTGTACTATTTACCTTTATCTTGGCTTGCTTAAACTCCCTACCAATATAGCATATTTTATCTATTTTGTTTACTCTTTCAAAATAAGTGCAGGATATTTAAAACTGCTATTTGAGCAATGATTGCCAAATTATTCATTTTTTTTAGTGTAGAGTCAATAAGCAATGTCAGCTTTCTGAGAAGCTTCGCCAATTAGTCTCTATAATGTGTACAATTTTTTAACACTTTTATCGTATGAATAAAAATATTACCGAGTGTCTCTTGTATCCCACCTTAACTATTTGCTCATTCAATGCAGTTTTTAAATTGAGCTTTGGAAACTATCCTTTTATCTTTGTCTTTTTTTTTTAAGTACTGGGGATTGAGCCAAGGGGCATTCTACCTCTGAGTTACACCCCCAGCCCTATTTTATTTTTTTTATTTTGAAACAGGGTCTCACTAAGTAGGGGAGGGTCTCACTAAGTTGCTGAGGCTGTCTATGAACCTCCAATCCTCCTGGCTCAGTCTCCCAACTACTGGTATTACAAACATGTACCATCATGCCCAGCTGCCTTTTACCTTTTTAATGTGGTCATTTTACCCAGATATTTGGAAATCAATCAATATCTCTCTCTCTCTCTCTCTCTCTCTCTCTCTCTCTCTCTCTCTCTCTCTCTCTCTCTCTCTCTCTCCCCCACCCCCATTGAATTCTTGCTAAATACAAGGAAAGTTTGAGGTTGTTAACTACTAAATGGATTATAACTAAAGGCTTTACATTTTCTTATAGATCCATCAAAGTGGGAAAAGCTAGAGTCAGACATGACAGACATTCCAAATTTGTCCTATACATCGTGACCTTATGTTCTTTAAACCTCAACTTTCTATGCTATCAGATGCAGAGAATAATACTGTACTCATAGAGCTAGTGCAAAGATTTAGGGTAATAATATCTGTAAAGCACCTCAGCTTAGGTGGTCTGTAATTTCCCTGTCCTGTGTCTTGACTCATGCTCTGTTAATGCTATAATTATCTTCATTTTAACCACCTTAATCTCATCTCTACAACTTCCATTTGTTAATTTTAATTATTTTATTTTCCTCTTGCCTTTGTTTGTTTGGGTACTGGGGATTGAACCCAGGGACATTCTACATTCTACCTAAAAGCTACCACAGCCCTTTTCTTATTTTTTTATTTTTGAAACAGGGTCTCACTAGGTTGCTGAGAGTCTTGCTAAGTTTCTGGAGCTGCTTGAACCTGCGATCCTCCTGTCTCAGCCTCCCAAGTACTGGGATTACAAGTGTGTGCCACCATGCTCGGCTTCTTTTTTAAATAAAACTCCCAGAGTGTAGTTTTTCTAAGCTATAAGAAGACATGAATTTTCTAATTACCATTAAGGAAAACAAATTTCCAAAAATTTTTTAAATAAAAAAGTCAAACATACTCATGAAAATTATTTTCCTTTTAAAATTTGCCACCAGCATAACTGATAAAATAAATTTTCCACTTGTAAGTCTAACCTGTTTGTTAGGGACAGCTGAGCTGAGGAGTATGCTCCTACTATGGTCTGAATGTTTATATCTCTCCCCGGATTCTGAAGTTCAATTCTGATCACCAAGGTGATGATATTAGGAGGTAGGGCCTTGGGAGGTGATTAAGTTATGCGGGAAGAACCCTTAAGGATGAAAATAGCGTCTGTATTAAAGATGACCTAGACTCAGTTTCTTCACTTATTAGATGACATAATCACAGGGTGATTGCATGGAAGAACTAGAACAACACGTATCATTTCAAAAGATAGTAGTATTAATAACAAGGACATATGGTACACCTAATGCCAAGTCCTATGCTAAGAACTTGGCATTAAATGTCCTTAATCCTCGTAATAACTGAGCAAGATAGTATTTATTATTTTTCCCAGTTTACAGAATAATAAACTGAGGCTCAGAAAAAATGAAATAACTTGTGCAGCTGGTATGTAATAGAACCAGAATTTGAATGCAGTTTAATGTTACTCTAAAAATTTCTATTCTTATTTACTATGATATAGAATATAAATCTATGAAAACTAGAATTAATTCATTCTTTTGTTTTCCTTTTTTAAAACCTGCTTTTATTGGTGCATTGTAATCTCATATCACTATGTAGTTCAGAGTGATAGGGACATACATGCACACAGCACTTGGTGAGACTAAAGCCATAAAATAAACATGTCCTCCTATGGCATGCTTACTGCAAACCCACTTTTCCAACATTCCACCTTGCTAGGAGAACTTTGTTTGTAAGCCACCTTTAGAGTCCAGCACAGAATAAGGAACCATGTGATGCTAAGCATTTGTTTGCTTCTGAAAGGGCTGTGGACCAAGACTCTGCAAGGATCCATCCCAAAGCTCCCTTGGCTCAGTTATTGTTACCCACAGCCCAGTCTCTTCTCCCAAGTAGTTCTCTAGCCAGAACAAACAATGTGGTTTCTGTACACAACTGAGTCTGTGTTGCTTTTACCATGTGAGGACATAGTGAGAAGATGCTATCTATGAACCAGAGAGTGATGTCTCGCCTGATACAGGATTTACTGGTACATTGATCTTAGACTTCCCAGCCTCCAGAACTATGAGAAAAACCTCTGATGTTTAGAAACCACCCAGTCTATAGTATTTTGTTATAGCAGCCTGGTAAGAAAGGACCCATTTATGTTCTGGTTTACCATATATGACTACACGTGGGTAGTTTGGTTTTTTTTATTTTTATTTTATTTATTTATTTATTTATTTATTTATTTATTTATTTATTTATTTATTTAGCGGTACTGGGGATTGAACTCAGGGGCATTCTACCTCCGAGCTATACCCCTAGCCCTATTTTTTATTCTTTATTTTGAAACAGGGTTTCACTAAGTTGCGGAGGACCTCATTAGGTAGCTGAGGCTGGCCTCGAACCCGAATCCTCCAGTCTCAGCCTCCCAAATGCTGGAATTACAAGCGTGTGCCACCACACCCAGCTATTTTTTATTTTTATTTTTTATTTACTCATCTTTTTGTGGTATTAGAGATTGAACCCAGGGATGTCCTACCTCTGAGCTATACCCCCAGCCCTATTTTATTTTGAAACAGGGTAAGTTGCAGAGGGCCTCACTAAATTGCTGAGGCTGGCCACAAACCTGTGATCCTCCTGTCTCAGTCTCCAAGTACTGGGATTACAAGTATATGCCACCATGCCCAGCTTGTGGATAGTTTATTAATTGAAACTCCTCTTTTATTAGTGTATGTTGCTATGAATTGGGTTTGAGAACATTTTTATGTTTTTCTCCTTAACATTTTCCTCAGGATTTTTAACTGAAATATTGAGTGAGTTTCTGTCTCCCATTTATACTTTCTATGGGGGCTATTTTCATTTGAGATTTTTCTTTTAAAGTAATCAAAGTAAATGAATTACGTAGTACTTTTTAAAACATTTTTCCTTAATATATTGCTAATATTCAGTGAAGAATTAGTAACAGTTTTACCAATGCACATCAAAACAATGGAAATTATTCAGGAGGTCATTAAATAATTAATAATTAGTAAAATTAAGCCAAGAATAGTTAAAGGAATAAATTATAGAAAATTATATGTCTTATAATGCAAAGACTTGCTTTAAGTAAAATTTGATAATTATTAGACTAGCTATATACATCTGATATTTTAAAAATAATCTCAAACAAAGGTCCAAATGATATGGTGACAGGGACCTGGGTAATAAGGAAAGTACTCCTTCAGGCTAACAAGGAAACTGTTGTAGTTTTATTTCTAGTGTATTTTATTAGAGAAGTCACAACCCACCTGGATTGAAAAGGAAGGGATGTAGATCTCACCTCTGAATGGGAAAAAATGACCAAAAATTTCTGGCCATCTTTAATTGGCCACACCAAGTAATTTTTCATTGAGAATCAGTGTTACCTTAGTGTTTAAGGGAGATTGTAGTAGTTGCTGCTACTCCATTCCAAAGCAGTACTAAAATTCTACCACAAGATCAAATGTCCTCATTAAGTACTGATTCAGGATACATATGACAACAGTGAATAATTTGTCGCTGTGAATAGGAGACTAAAATAAGGACATATTGTGTTCTACAATTAGAAAGAGACTATTTAAAATCCAGTCTGGCACTGTTTATTAAAACTGAATTTTAATATTCCTTATAATCAAAAGATAGGGAAGCTATTTTAGGCAGGCTGCTTCTCTACTATGGCTTTAGCATTCTTCTCCTAAGAATAATACTATAAGGAAATAGGTAGTAATTACCTTTTGAACTGTAAAGCATTTGTCATATTTAGTAAGATATTTAGCAGTCTAGAAAGACAGATCATCTATCAGCCAGTGATGGCATGGCCACTGTAAGACTCAAGAGGCCTGGAACACACCATAAAATTCTCGTGTAAGGAAATTCTTAGAGCTGACTTCAGCTCTAATGAGCTGTTATCACAATAGGGAGATATAAGCAGGTTAAGTGTGAAAAATTCATTCAAGAAAGCATACTTGCTGTTTTTGGTTTTATAGTGTTTTAAAATGTTTGGTTCCAAAACAAAGGAAAATTCTAAATCTAATGTCTTTCTTTCCTTTGATTCTATTTGTGACTGGCTTAATTTCCATAATTTAGGGCAATCAAAGAATTTGCTGGCTATCTAGAGTGACTATTTTATCATTTTAGATAATACGGTCACATCAAAATCCTCTTACAGCCTAGTGATTATAGTTTTGCTTACCTTTTTCCAGAAAAGGGTGATAATATCAGTCAGGGTCCAGTCAGGATATGAAAGTCAAACTGTAGTTTAATTTGAATAGGGAAAGTTCAAAATGTAAAGAACTACTGCCAGAGGATTTAAGTAATGGGGCATTGGCCAGTAAGAATTTGAGGGAAAAAAAATAGAATAGCAGACATAAGAAATAGGCACTAATCCAAGGGATGAGATAAAACATTCAGGAAGATGTTTGGCTATTCTCCCAGCAGCAGTGAGATCTGAACCTTGGTGAGAGCATGGCTATAGCTCTGGATCAGAGAAGTTTGCTGAGATACCATGCTGGTGGCACTTAGTGGAAATTTGCTGCTTAGAGTTAAGGGGAAGCCATCTTTAGGGACAGGCCTTATCACTGAATGTGCAGCAAGCTGACTGAGGGGAGGCTGAAAAGCTGGTCACAGAATGCCCTACCAGCAGTACTCTGTTAAAAAGTCACTTGAAGAGGGTTCCAGAAGAAGCTGCCCCTGGAAGGTACCACATGCTGGGTACTGAAGAGAGCACACATTGAGGGAGCCTCATGAGAAAAATACTAGAACCAGGAGAGCAAAACCCTTTCTCCTCTAGTGCCTTCTATTGACAAGGCCAAGTGGAAAATTATCTAGAGCCCAGCTCCAGTAGTGTAAAGCAGACAATGAAGGGTGGATTTGGAACTGAGAAACGATAGATTGGTAAGTGGCATAGGGGTAGAAAATATAGTTTTGATGACATATCATATCAAGCAACCCCATCTGTAATACTTGGCAATGTTTTCATTTTATTTTTGCTTGCTTTTCCTCCTACTCCTTAATCTCCTAAAATGAATAGTAACTAGATATCATAGCTTATTTCAAGGTAGAATTTTTAGTAGTGATTCTCATCAATCTAGCAAAATTAAGTTGTTCAAATTAAATTCTACCTGAAAAATCATCCACATAAATAGAATAAACCCATGATTTGATTTAGAACATTGGATTAGTCCATGTTGTTTATTTGTTTTTGTTATATTAGGATCTCACATGTGTTACCTAAATAGATTGTGTAGAATAATATTGACTGTCCAAGTGGGTTTTGGTGAAAATGGTATTAATCTGTATATTAAAGTAAAAGCCGGAATGTGTCTGTAAAAATTAAGGAAGTTTAAAGAAGATCATGAGGAATGAGGTATGATCAAATGGATCTCCTCGGTAGTGTGAGTCACATAAATGCTAACCATTACATTGTAGAGTAGTGACATTAATATTGCTATTATGAAGACCTAATTTATTATTCTATCATTTTTAATGACATGAATCTTGTTTCTTTCTCTCTCTTTCACCATTTCCACTTACCAATGCCTTAGTCAGGTTCTAATCTTCTCACTGCCAAACAACTGCAAGAATCTTGTTATTGGTTATTCTCCAGTCTCACCCCATTTCTGATCTTTTATATCTTTATATCTTTCTTAATTACTTCCTCCCTCATTTTTCACAGTCTCAAGAACATATAATTAATAGTGGTTCTCCCTATTTTTTTAGGATTGAAATGAAATTCTTACATTGGATTTTCCACTATTTGGAATCTAGACCCACATTCCCAGGCCAATCTTGTTTTGCCTTATTTTCCAACATAAATCCTTTATTATATTTTTTAACAGATCTTTCTTAACTTCTTACTAGATGTCAGATACTAAGAAGACAAAAATGAACCTACTTTATCAGAGGCCACAGTGCAGTCAAGGAAGCACGCATTTAAATAACGATTATTGTTACAGTTTGTGAAAGGCTAAATGATGATCCTTAATCCCCTAAAAGATGTTCATATCCTAATCCCAGAACCTGTAAATACGTTACCTTATAGGCAAAAGGAAATTTGCAGATGTGATTAAATTAAGAATCTTGAGATGGGGAGATCATTCTAGATCCTGACAGGCTCAATGTAATGACAAGAATTTATAAGGGAGACAAAGGGAGATTTGACTATAAGAGAAGGCAGTATGATTAAAAAACTTAGCAGAGTTTAGGGTGATTTGGCTATAATCCAAGGAATGTCAGTAACCTCTAAGAAGCTGGAAGAGGCAAGGAGCAGATTCTCTCATGGAGCCTCCAGAAGGAACCAGCCCTACCAACACCTTGACTTTACCCTTGTAAGACTCATTATAAACTTTTAACCTCTAAAACTATATGAGAACAACTTTGTGTTATTTGAAGTCATAAAGTTTGAGATCATTTGTTGCCATAGCAACAGGAAACATATATAGTTCCGCAAAATATAAAAATGTAAACCATACATGCTGTAGTACAGAAGGAAGAGAGACAAATTCTGTTGTGTCAAATTGAAGAATTCACAAATGAACTTGGTGGGGGTAGGGTACTGAGAGTAAGGGGAACAGACATGCAAAAGGGTAGAGCAGTGAATTGGAAAGTGCAAGTCATGTGGTTTTGCTGGAGCTAAAGGAATGGGGAGGATGAGAGATGCACTAGCTAGGTTATGAATGCCTCGAGTTCAATGCTAAGAAGAAATTTGAACTCGATTCTCCAAGCATGGGGGAGCCATTGCAAGATTTTCAAATAGGACAGTTGCACAATCAAGTTTATATTTTAGGAAGACCAATCAGGTAGTTTTGTGGAGAAGGAAGTATAAGAGGAGCGAGAACTAGCTAAGAAATTGCAATAATCCACACAAGACCTGAATTAAAGCTTTGGAAATGGCCCTGGATGGAGGAGAGGGGATAAATAGAAATATTAAGGAGGCACAATCAGTAGGACTTGTTGGCATAGGAAGTTGTGAATAGGGAAACAGTACTGATGGAGTGAGGTCTTCCATAGGCAGTAGCCAGAGGACGGGCCTCTCAACCACTGAAACCAAAAGAAAATTGAAGTACAACTAGAGCTGCTGGCATGAGGAAGAACCAGAGGAAGCCCCACAGCTGATGGTCTGGTTTACTTGGTAAAGTGAGAAGCAGAGACCCTGCTGAGAGTAGGAGTGGTACCAGAGTGGATAGTACATTAGAGAATGGAAGGGAGATAGGCTGGGCTTCTTCAAGGGCTAAGCTGAGCCCAGATGCAAGGAGTTCATTACGGCACCAGCATGCTGTTATGATTTCCTTTCTCAGCATTAATTAGCCTACAGCTCAGGAGAGGAAAATCGTATGGGAAGAATGTACCAGAGTGGCAGACACAATGGTTGGAGGAATCAAGAGAGAAAAAAGTAATGACAGGAATAAGCCCATGAGCTGGATGGTAGTAGAAGAGATCAGAGGTATAGCAAAAGTATTTGAGTGGGCAGTCTAGTCACCAGTCATGGTCTTGACACAACCGCACCACTGTAAAAGAAACTAGTGCCCTGAGTAAGAACAAGAAAGTTAATTTCAGGAAGACTTGGTTCATCTACTGGTTTTGCCATTTATTCATTTGACCTTGTGAAAGTTACTTACTAAGAAAGCCTTTTTTTGGTACTGGGGATTGAACCCAAGAGTATTCTACGTTACATCTCCAGCCCTATTTCCTATTTTATTTTTATTTTGAAGCATGCTCTCACTAAGTTGCAGAGGGCCTCTCTAAGTTGCTGAGGCTAACCTCAAACCTGTGATCCTCCTGTCTTAGCCTTCCAAGTACTGGGATTACAGGCCTATGCCACTGCACCCAGCCTGAGTTTTCATACATAGTAAATACTCAACAAAAATGTTTACCTTTTTTTTTTTTTTTGCGGTACTGGAGATTGAACCCGGAGGCATTCTACCTCTGAGATGTACCCACAGCCACATTTTTTATTCTTTATTTTGAAACAGGGTCTCACTAAGTTGTGGTCTCACGAACCCCGGATCCTCCTGTTCCAGCCTCCCAAGTACTGGGATTACAAGTGTGCACCACCACACCCAGCTAAATGTTTAAATTTTTTATCAGAACATTTTGCTGTACCATATGGTATTTTAGGTATGATGGCTATATAACGAATAACTCTGGTACTTAGTGGCATAAAACAGCTATTTAACATGCTCACAGATTCTGGAACTCAGCAATTTGAACAGGGCACATCAGAGACACATATTCTCTGTTACATGATGTCTGGACGTGAGCTGAAAGACTCCAGGATGAGGGGCTGGAACCATCCGTAGGCTCACTAACTCATGGTCAGGCATTGGTATTGACTGAGAGACCTTGGTTGGGACCATTGGACACACTTCATGTGGCCCATCCATGTAGACAGGCCTCACAGAATAACAGCTGAGTTCCAAGGGTGAATGTTGAAAGAGACATTCTTTTGCTCAGAGATAGAATGCCCCTGGGTTGAAACCCCAGTTACACACACACACACACACACACACACAGGCACACACATGGCCAAACTATTTTCCATGGTGGTTTTAATATTTTCCATTACCACCAATATATAAATGTTATAGCTTTTTCACATCCATGGTCTTGTCATTTTCTTTTTTATTTTACCATTCTAGTGGGTATGTCATGGAATTTCTTGTGGTTTTGTTTACTTTTCTTAATGACTAAAGATGTGCTTACTGGTCATCGTATATCATCTTCACATATCATCTTCACACAGAAGATCATGTGTGTGTGTGTGTGTGTGTGTGTGTACATGAGTAAAATTTAGGTATGTCTTTTTCATATTAAATGATACATTTTCTTCACATATCCTAGATACATGTCATTTGTCAAATATATATATATATTTCAATATTTTCTCACAGTTTTATGACTTTCCATTTTATATGCTTAATAGAATCTTTCAAAGAGCAAAAGTTGTTGAAATCCAATATACCATTTTTTTTCTTTCATGGTTCATGGTTTTTATGTCCTAAGAAAATTTTGCCTACATCAAATTTGTGTAGATTTTCTTTATATTTTCTTCTGTCTTTGTAGTTTTAGCTATTACTCTAGGTTTATGAACCCCTTTGACATAAGAGTTGTATGTGGTGTGAGGTATGGATTGGGATTCACAGATAGCTAATTGTTCCAGCACTATTTGTTGAAAAAGCTACCTTTTCTCTATTAAGGTATTTTGGCTCCTTTTTCAAAAATAATGTGTTGGTCCATTTCTATACTTTCTATTCTGATCTATATTCCAGTACATCCTTCATATCAGACCCATGCTATTTAGAATACTCTGAATTAAGTCTTAAAATATACTAGCATAAATCCTATCATTATTTTCAAGTATAAGGGCTATTCTAGGCTCTTTATGTTTTCTTAAAATACTAGAGTGTCCCCAGGCATGGTGATACATGACTATAATCCCAGTACTTGGGAGGCTGAGACAGAAGGATTACAGATTCAAGGCTACTCTCAGCAATTTAGTGAGACCCTCAGCAACTTAGCAAGACCCTGTTTCAAAATACAAAATAAAAGGGACAGCTGGGGTATAGCTTGAAGGTAGACTGCCCACCCTGGGTACAACCCCAAATAAAAAATAAATAAATAAATTAGAATGCCAATTTCTTTCTTTTTTTTTTTTCGGTACTGGGGATTAAACCCAGGGGCATTCTACCTCCAAGCTTCTACCTCCAAGCTACACCCCCAGCCCTATTTTTTTAATTCTTTAGTTTGATACAAGATCTCACTAAATTGTGCAGGACCTCACTAAGTAGCTGAGGCTGACCACAAACCTGTGATCCTCCTATCTCAGCCTCCCAAGTACTGGGATTACAAGCATGTGCCACCATTCCCAGCTTTGAATGTAAATTTCTGGGAAAAAAAAACATGAAACTTAGATTGGGGTTACTTTGAATCTATATATTAACTTAGGGAGAATAAAAATCTTAAATTAATCATATTGAGTCCTCCAATCCATGAACAGTTCTATATTTATGTAGGTCTTCTTTACCTTGTGTAAATAAATATTTTGTAGTTTTAAGAGTAGAGATTTTTTTTTAATTAGTAAAGATCTTATACATATATAATTTATTTTAGGACCTTGTGTGTTTGATACTATGGAAAATAGTATTTAGGTTTTTTATTTAACAGTTGTTGATAATGTGTAGAAATGCAATTGATTCTTGAATATTACATTTACATTTGTCAATCCTGCCAAATTCACTTATTAGTTATAGTTCCTTTTTAAAGATTCCTTATGATTTACTATTTGCACAATTATATCAAATAAAGACAGCTTTTATTTCTTTCCATTCTCTATCTCCTTCCTTCCTTCCTCCCTTTTTTTCTTTCCTTCCTTCCTCCCTTCTTTTCTTCTTTCCTTCTTCCCCTTTCTTCCTTCCTTCCTTCCGTCCTTCCGTCCTTCCCGTCCCCTTTCCCTTAATTCCCTGACTAGGACAGCCAGTTAAACTTTCACAGAGGGAAAACATTCAGTTTTCCAAGGGGCATTCTACCTCCAAGCTATACCCCCAGCCCTATTTTATTTTTATTTTGAAACAGGGTCTCACTAGGTTGATGAGAGTCACTACTTGTTGGGACTGGCCTCAAACCTGCAATCCTCCTGTATCAGCCTCCCAAGTACTGGGATTGCAAACATGTGATACCGTGCTAGGCTTCACCACTTTTTTAAGGTAGGAGTTTATCATTTTCATTTATCTTTAAAAGAGTAGCTTCTGTTATCATTGACTTTATTGTTTGTTCATTTTCTGGATCATTGATATCACTGTTTTGATGAAGTCCAGTTTGTCCTGGATCGTATTTTTGTCATTGCTTCTAGGAAATTTTTGCCTTACCTAAGGTCAGAAAGCTTTTCTCCTATGATTTTATCTAGAAGTTTAATTTTTAGTGTATATTACAAAGTATGGGTACAAGTTGGGTTTTTTTTTTTTGGTCTTGTCTTTTTTTTTCTACATATAGGTATACAATTATTCCAGCATCATTTGTTGAAAAGACTATCCTTTCTCCATTGAATTCTCCTTAACTTTGTTAAAAGTTGGTTGTACATATACGTATGTATGGGTGTGTTTCAAAACTCTCTTGTGTTCCATAGACCTAGTAATATATCTAAAATAATACCATATTGCATTGATTACTGTAGCTTTATAATAAGTTAAAATCAGGGAGTATCAGTGTTCCAACTTTGTTTTACGTGATCAAAATGGTTTATACTTTTCTAGGTATTTGCATTTCTATGTGTATTTTTTAAATAGTTTGTCAGTTTCTGCAAAAAGTTCCCCCTGGGATTTTGATTGAGATTATATTGAATATAGGTTATTTTTTACCTTTACATGGTACTCTGTTAACTTCAAAGCATAGAGAAACCAAGGTCTCACCTTGTATGGTTCCAATATGGACATGTTTCAGTTAACATAGTACTTTGTAAAGTAAGTACTATCTGTATATAAAATAATTTGTGGAGAACCAACTTATTAATGATATTGAATATTCCAACTCATAGCTATCTTTTATTTGTGTTTTCCTTAATATCTCTCAGCAGCATTTTACAATTTTAGTGTATTTTTCACATCTTTCATAAAATTTATCTCTATTTTATACATTTGATGCTATTAAAATTTTTTTTGTTTCAGTGTCTGACATTTTTGCTGCTAGAATATGTGAATGAGATTGATTTTTACATATCAGTTCTTGTATTCTGCCATCTTGCTATACTCAGTAGTTCTAGTAAGTTTTTTTATAGATTTCTTATGATTTTCTCCATGGGTAATTATATGTAAAACTATATCATTTTGAATATAATCAGCATTGCATCTTCCTGTCCATTCTGGATTCCTCTGAATTACCTGTCTCATTACACTAGCTAGAACCCTACTCCATGATAATGTTGAACAGAAGCCTTGAGAAAAAATATTGTCTTATCCTTATTTTAAAGGGAAAGCATGATATTTTACTATTAACTATGATGATGCCTGTAGGGTGTGTGTGTGTGTGTGTGTGTGTGTGTGTGTGTGTGTGTAACCTTTTCCAGGTTGAAGTTCCTTTCTGTTTCTAGTTTGCTGAGAGTTTTAATCAGGAGTAGATGTTCAATTTAATCACATGCTTTTTCTATATTTATTGAAATTATCATGTGTATTTTTATTTTTAGTTTATTAACATGATGAATTATATTGCTTTTGTAATGGTAAACCAAACTGCATTCCTGAAAATTGCATGTTCGTCTATAACTTTCTTATAATGTCTCTGGTTTTGGTAAGAAGGTAATGCTGACCTCATGGAACAAGTTGAGAAGTGTTCTCCTTCAATTTGTGGGGAAAGATTTGTGTAAAATTGGTATTATTTCTTCAGTATATGTTTGCTAGAATTCATCAATGAAGCCATCTGGGTCTAGAGTTTTCTTCAAGGGATAGTTTTTAACAAAAATTCTATTCTTTTCTGTTTTAGGGCTAATACATTTATTCCTTCTTAAGTGAACTTTAGTGGTTTGTGTCTTCCATGAAATTTGTCATTTTATTTAAGTTGATAAATTTATTGTCATGAAGTTGTTTATATTATTTATTATCTTTGTCAAATCTATTAAACTTTTTGTGATATTACCTCTCTTTGTCCTTAATATTATTTATTCATATCTTCTTTGCTGACCACTCTGGTTTATCAATTTTACTGATCTAATTCAAGAGTCAGTTTTTTGTTTCACTTTTTTTTATTGTTTTACTTTTTATATTTCAATTTTCCCACTTTGATGGTCTTTGTTTTTTCCTTTCGTTGACTTATTTTGGTTTAGTTTTTTTCATTTTTTTCAGTTGAGACCTTTCTTCTTTTCTAATATAGTTGTTTAATGCTATAAATTTCCCCCAAGTGCTGCTTTAGTGACACTTCAAATTTTTATTCAGCTCAGAATGCTTTCTGTTTTCCATTTAGATTTTTGCTGTGACTCATGAGTTATTTGGAAGCGTGTTATTTCATTTTCAAATATTTAAACTCAAACATTGAGCTCTAAATTTCATTGTGATCAGAGAACATACTTTGTATGACTCACATCCCTTTAAATTTGTTGATATCTTTCTAAAGAGCCTAAAATATGGCTTATATCAATAAATGTTCTGTATGCTATTGAATAGAATATATAACTAGCTCTTGTGTATAGTATTCTATAAATATCAATTATTTCCCATTAGGTAATAGTATTATTCAGCTCACTGATTTTCTGCCTACTTGTTTTATGAGTTACAATTGTGATTTGTCTATTCATAAACTTATATAACTTTTGTCTTTCGTGTAGTGTGTGTGTGGTTCTCCCCAGGTTCCTAAGAGTGTAGCCACATTGCTGAGGCTGTCCTTGAACCTGTGATCCTCCTGTCTCAGTCTACCAAGTACTAGGATTACAGGGGCATGTCATCATACCCACCTCTTTTATGTACTTTGAAGTTCTCTTATTAGATGCATATACATTTAAGATTGTTACACTCTCTAACGGAGTTGATCATTATTATCATGAATAGACCTTTTATCTTTGCTTTCCCTTTATGCAGTGACCTTTTTTCTTTAAATTCTTTTAAAATTTTGTTTTATCACTGGTTTTATGCAGCTTGTTGATAATGTGTTTTAGTGCCTCCCTTTTTAAAGTTTTAATTTGCTTGATATTCTTTTAGCTTTTTTTTATCTGTGGGCTTATAGTTTATTTCAAAATAAAAAGCTTTTTTTTTTTCTTTGCGGTACTGGGGATTGAACCCAGGGGCATTCTACCTCCAAGCTACACCCCCAGTCCTATTTTTTATTCTTTATTTTGAAACAGGGTCTCAGTAAGTTGAGGAGAGCCTCACTAAGTTGGTGAAGCTGGCTGCGAACTTGGATCCTCTGGTCTCAGCCTCCCAAGTACTGGGATTACAAGCGTGTGCCACCATACCTGGCTATAAAAAGCTTTTGTAGTGAAAAATTCCACTTAAAATAACTCTTTGCTTTGTGGTTTAGGTTGTTTTGTTTTAATTTTTATTTATAGGTATTTATTTTGATTTACTTTTTTAATTTTATAAAACATTTACATGGTTCCAAAAGCAAACTTTAAAACAAGGGACATTCAGAGAAGTGTATTTTCCATCCCTCTTCCCTTCCTTTTTTATATGTAATCATTTTCATTAGCTTTCAGATTATTTTTCATTACCTTTTCTTTAAAATTTTAAATTTAGGAAGAAAAGTGACATATCCCACACACTATTTTACGTCTTTTTCCCCATTAGTAGTTATTCTAGAGTTCAGTCCTTAGCAGGATATTTAGATAATCCTTATTACATTTATAGCTCATAGACATTCCACTAGATTCACATTCTTCAAAATCTCATTAGGAAACATGTATTGTCTACTATGTTTGCCATCTATCAAGTATCATACATGGCCTTGTGTCATAAACAAATGAATACAGTCTTCATCCTCAAGAAACATACAGAATTTAAAAATTGTTTTTAAAACATACCTCTCTCCAATATACGATAGCTGATCCAGTAATGGTTATTTTGTATTTTTACCCATCTCCTTTTTAGAGAACTCTGAGTAGAAAGTTTTGGCCATCTATTCTTTATGCTGTTTATTATCATTTTAGTAATATTTGTAAGCCTCCTAATGTATGCATCCAAACATTTATATCTGCTGGGCGTGGTAGTGCACACCTGTAATCCCAGTTCTTGGGAGGCTGAGACAGAAGGACTGCAGGTTCATTTGTGGCCAGCCTCGGCAACTTAGTGAAGCTCTCTGCAACTTAGCAAGACCCTGTTTCAAACTAAAAAAAAAAAAATAGGGCTAGGGGTGTAGCTCAGAGGCTCAATCCCCAGTAACACAAGCACGTGCGCGCACACACACTCCCCCCCCCACACACACAAGTAAATATCTGATCATAAAGTATGAGATAGAAGTATGTGAATGTGTGCTATTTCTAAATATTAGCTACTAATTTCAAACCCTATAGAATCAAAATAAACCATATAGTCTGAATTACTATAATCACACTGCCCCTTTAAAAGCTTGGCACCCCTTTATTCCCTATATTGCTCCTTTGTTCCCTATATTACTTTGCTTTGTGTCAGGTTTCTCTTCTGCACCTCCCTTCTCTGTACTCTTTTCCAGTATTTCTTTTTTCTCTAACAACCCCCACCTTATAATTGCTTGAGCTTTCCTTTGAAGATTTCTCTGGTGGGCCTGTGGGGGCACCAGTCCAGACTTCTGAAAGCAGCCCATCTATGATACTTTGTCACAGGAGTGAGCATATCTGTTAGGCAATGTCCTACCTATTTCTAGGTTGGCTTCTGGGGACAGGCTTCACTCCAGCTCTGAGTCCTGAGTTTCACTTTGCATCTTTGAATTTGGCATCCCTCCTTTAAATTACTGTTGGTTATACCTTGTGTTTCCCTTTTCTTTGCCTGTCTTCTAGTCGTGGCCCTAAAGCCTATTTATGGCATTGCCTACTCCTAGCTCTCTTCTGGACCTGCTGTTCTGCTAGTTGCTCTTGAACTATGCCTATGATACTCTCTTACCTTTCTCCATTCTCTTCCTCTGCTTGCCTTCTGGCTTTCCTAATCTCTTTTCACTTATTACATATTGCCTCACTCCAGAGTAACCTTTGTCCCTAAATACACAATTAGAAAGCTAGGAAATGCCTGTCTAGTCTTGCTAGGGAAGGAAACTCAGTGAGGTCTATATATGCTTCCTCAGATTTTGGAGGTTTCAGCAAGGTTAAATGGCTGAAACAGTGAAGGAACACAGTTCAAGAAGTTTCATTACAGCCGGGCGTGGTGGCGCACGCTTGTAATCCCAGCATTCGGGAGGCTGAGACTGGAGGATCCGGGTTCACGGCCAGCCTCAGCTACCTAGTGAGGCACTCCACAACTTAGTGAGACTCGGTTTCAAAATAAAGAATAAAAAATAGGGCTGGGGGTGTAGCTTGGAGGTAGAATGCCCCTGAGTTCAATCCCCAGTACCTAAAAAAAAAAGAAGTTTCATTACATAAATGTAGAGTTGGTAACCTAGCACCTAGCACACGACTTAAAGCATTTCCTACAGGAAAGGCTTCTGAGAAAATAAATACTATACAAGAACTAGGCCCCCCCCACACACACACAAACCTTTTTTAATTCTGAAAATTTATTCCATATGCAGGAAGTCAGCATTTTCACTCAGCAGGCATCGCAACTAATGATGTTAATGAGACCCATGCCATATTTTTTTAAAGGAGAGAATAAAAATGGGCAAAACTGAGAATTTTAAAGGGAAATTATTTCCAGTGGTCTGTTTGAACATTGCAATTAACCAAGAAATAAAACAAGAAAAAGGACCATTTTAATTGTGGTTTTTAGTACTCCATTAACAATGGATCAAACACCATATGAATTGGGACAGTACAAAATGGGTGTTTATGTTGATGTGGGACAGCCATCTTTCTACAGTACAGAGGTTTGTATTTATTGCAAAGCATCCCAGAACTGAATGAGTATTACTACCATTTAGATAATGCTTTTTAAATGTCTGCTATTATAGCAGAAGGTTTAAAAAGTATATTATACAGGAGAACAAACACTAATAAAGTTTAAACAATAAATAAAACAGCCAGAAACTGCTTGCTTTTTTGGCGGTGATATTTTTTGTAGCCCCAGCACATTACATCAGCTTTGTTATCCTTGACAAGGAGCTTTATAATTTACAACATGTAAAATAACTGTTCATCCAAAAAGAGAGCCATGACCAGTGTTGAACTATCTATAAAGGAAACTTATGCACGATCCTTGGTTTCACCTTAGTAAATTTAGTGGGAAATATGGACTTTCTTGTCCACAACTGTGCTCTTCTTGTCTGTCCTCCATGCCTTAAGTTTTTTTGTTCCCTTTGATTTTAAATGTGTGTATCCCTATGTATGTGTATATAAATGAATATTCAGCAAATGGTGGCACCTATGGAACAGAATATTTTAACACAGTCCCAGCAATTCCAGAGGTAAATATGTCATAGGGAATTGGCAGGAGAATGTGACCAACTGAGTATTATGTCCTTTTTTAATCACCATAAATATGTGGTTTTTCATGGACTATAGAAAGTTCTATTCTGATTCTTCATATAGTTGAGTTTTACTCTGATCTAAGTAATATAAACATATAAAAGTCAAATCATACTACTACTTTTTTTCAGTGTGCATGTGGTACTGGGGATTAAACTCCTAGGCAATCTACCTCTGAGATACCTCCCAAGCCCTATTTTATTTTTTATTTTGAAACAGTCTTACTGAGTTGCTGAGGGCCTTGCTAAATTGCTGAGGTTGGCCTCCAACCTGCAATCCTCATGTCTCAGCCATCCAAATATGGAATAACAGGTATGCACCACCATGCCCAGCAAATCATACTTACTTCTAACAACAAAAAAGAAGCTTCTGTTTACATTTATTCCAACTTCACCAATCTGTCATCTGAGGCAACCACTTTAAGCATTTCTTGCTGTTTCTTTTGTAACTAACAACATGTTTATATTACTATTTCCTGTTATTATAGTTTTAAATATCATCAATTACTGTCTTAGTGCAATGAAAAGTGTAGCACTATTATGTTGCTGCTTCCCCCTTCCATTTGACTCCCACCTCATCTTCCCATTTTTATAATATTATTCATATTTGACTTGTTGATATAATGTGATTGTTTCTTTTATACTTTATTTTTATACCTGAGTAAATAGTTGACTTAATTCTTTGATTAATTTTTTATGTTCTTAAATTGATTTAGCTCTTTGACTAGTCTTTGACTAGTTTTTTATATATTATTGCTAATTTATCCCTAGGCTCTTCCACTAACCTGTAGTGCTTCTCCTTGTACATTCAACCCCATCAGAAAATTTGTCACATTCATTGTTTTTCTTGTAAACACTTCATCTATCTCATTATAAATTGGTTGCTATATCTTGGTCTACTGGACTTTATTTATTTATTTTTTTATTTTTTTGCGGTACTGGGGATTGAACTCAAGGGCATTCTACCTCCCAGCTATACCCCCAGCCCTATTTTTTACTTTATTTTGAAACCGGGTCTCACTAAGTTGTGGAGTGCCTCACTAGATAGCTGAGGCTGGCCTCGAACCCAGATCCTCCAGTCTCAGCCTCCCGAATGCTGGGATTACAAGCGTGCGCCACCACGCCCAGCTTCTACTGGACTTTAATCAGGGAAATTCTGTTTGTATTTCATCTGTGCTGACATCCCTGTTTCCTAGATTTCCTGTCATTTTGTTGTTTTAGTTTTGTTTTATTTTTCTTCATTATTTTGGTAGAATATGTGCTCTAGTAACTTCTTGAGAAAAGATACATTTTTGAGGTACCTAAAAATGTCTTTATTTTCCCTCTGTAATTTGATAGTTTAGCTGGGTATAGAATTCTAGGGCAGAAGTAATTTCTCTGAATTTTGAAAAAGCATAGCATATGGGTAAAAGTTTATGTGGGGAAGTGAGATTACTTGGGTTCATATAACACTCGCCAGCTGTGCAATATGAGCACATCACATAACCTCTGTGAGCCTAAGTTTTCTCATCTAACAATCAGAATTAAATGAATAATGTGTTATTCATTTATACAAAAGCTTTTAAAATACTCTTTACCCCAGTATCTTGAAATTGCACACTGATGTGCTTTATTCTCTAACGTTTTCTTTCCTATTCTCATCTCTTTGTCATTTTGTTCTACTTCAAGATATTTCCTCAACTTGATTTTCTAATACTTCTGTTCGAATGTCCTGTTTTGGCTCTCATTTTTCAAGGGCTTTTTTCTCTATTTCTCTTTTAAATTATTAGCATTATATAGCTTCATACCTTTATCTCAGAAGTTTCATATCTTTCTTATCTCTCTCACAATAGTATTTTGTGAAATGTTCTTTGCCTTGTTTATGCAACAAATGGCTTCCTCAGAAAAAATAAAATTTCCATTGCTTTGTTTTTAGGCAATTCTTTTTAGAAGCTTTTCTCTGATGTCTGATGATCCTTAATTGCTCTCTTATTTTTAAAGGGGAAGTATTCATAGTTGCCTAGAAACTCTGTGTATATGGACAACTTAATCTTAGGTGGTCAGACAAGTACTAAGCCATTTATTGAGAACCCTATGGATATCTTTTGTCTGTAAGTCTTTTGTTCTTAATCATGTCAGCTTAACAAACAAGAACCTTCTGATCTTTTCCTTTGAACTAGTAGTATGTATCTTGGGGATGAGCTACACAGGGAGCACTAAGCCTGATTGCAGTGGTTCCAGGTGCCGGAAAAGGAGCTAAGGGTTTTTATTTTAACACGTTGAAGCACATGAAGTTCTCAGTTAATCCTTCTAAGTACAGTACCTCATTTTGACCTGAGTTATGAGTCTGGTATCCAAAGTCTCCAAAAAGTAAACGAGGGATAATTCACTTGGTCAAGGATATCTAGGGTCAGTTTGCTCCTGTAAAGTTTTAGCCAACTTATCTACTCCACCATACACCTGCCCCAACCTTCAAAAATACCAGGTGCTTCCTATTCCTGAACCATTCTTGGGAATATTTTAATAGGCATATCAACTGGCTTCTTACTGGTTTGCCTGTTACAAGCTTGGTGTTTTAGTTCAGGTTCTACAGAAAGCAGCTGTCAAGAGAGGATTAGATATGCAAGAAATTTACTTAGTAACTACCTGTGGGTAAGAATGAATGGATAGGGAGCCCGAGGAGGCTGAGAGAGCCATCACAGGTTATGCATCCCTGAATCCTTTGGAGGAGAAAGGAAAGAAAAAAATGAAGACTGGTTAGGGAAATTCTTAGATTAAGGTGCAGTTTCAAGAATATTTTGCCAAGGGCCTATTGGGAGTCCTTGGCAACCATTTATTTTATAAAAATAGAAACATATATGGCATCTTGTATCTGGTTTATTTCACTATGCATGATGGTTGTAAGGCTTATTCACACTCTCATTCTCTTTATAAGTCTATGCTTTCTTAATGCCTTTACCAAAATATTGGCTAGACTTCAAGAGGTAGTAGAGAAATGCATGCATTTGGGCCACTGTGCTCCAATGGAAATATTGATTCATTTACTCACACAGTTGAATTATGATTTCCTGAATCACTGTATGCATTATATGTTTATTATATTACATGGCTCTGTGATCACCCTTTCCCATAATATAGTCCTACCTGGTCACATATAAAGTCTTTAAATGCTAGAATAGAGTCAGATAACCTGATTGTTATTAGAATATATTCTACATGGGAGATTTGTCTATCCTTCCCCCCCCCCCCGCACACACTTATTTCTTTGTTTATTCTTTTTGTGTGTGTGTGGTACTGGGGATTGAACTCAGGGGCATTCTACCTCCAAGCTACACCCCCAGCCCTATTTTTTATTCTTTATTTTGAAACAGGGTCTCACTAAGTTGCGGAGTGCCTCACTAGGTAGCTGAGGCTGGCCGTGAACCCGGATCCTCCAGTCTCAGCCTCCCGAATGCTGGGATTACAAGCATGCGCCACCACGCCCGGCTTATTTGTTTATTCTTTATATCAGTATGTTTAGCTCCTTTTCTTCTCTCATCTTCTGGCACTCTCTTGCATATATTGATGTGCTTAATGGTGTCCCACATTTCTCTAAGGTTCTAGTCAATTTTTTACTTCATTCTTTCTTTGTACTGTGCAGACTGCATAATCTCTATCAATATATCTTCAAGTTTGCTGATTCTTCTATAGCTTAAATCTCTATTATTGTCACACCTTCCTTTAATTCCTTAAACATGATTTCCTTTGGTTCTGTTGTGTGTATGTGTGTGTGTGTGTGTGTGTGTGAGAGAGAGAGAGAGAGAGAGAGAGAAAGAGAGAGAGAGAGAGAGAGAGAGAGAGAGAGAGAAAGAGAGAATGAGAACTGGGGATTGAACCCAGGGGCATCCCACCTCCGAGCTACACCCCTAGCCCTATTTTTATTCTTGATTTTGAAACAGGGTCTCACTAAGTAGCTGAGGCTGACTGTGAACCTGTGATCCTCCTGTCTCAGCCTCCCAAGTACTGGGATTACAAGCATACACCACGCACGATGCCCTGCATTATGAATGTATTTATAATAGCTATTTGAAGTCTTTTCTGCTAATTCTAACATCTGGCCTCTCTCAAAGGTAGTTTCTCTTTGCTTCTTTTCTTTGCCATGTAAGAATAAGCCTTTTTTGCTTTTTACATGTCTTCTTTTTATTACAGAAACAGTGGATACTTATAACCTTCTTCCATAGCAGGGCTTGTTGTGGTTTTAGCTACACATTCTGACTATCTCTACCCCTGACCCCATTAACCCAACCCACTTCTATTGGTGTTACATTGTACTAATTTCTAGCTGATGGCTTTATTTATTTTTTTACAATGCCCTGTGGTATAAATTGCTCCAGAGTCTGATCCAATTAATGCCCGGCCCCTTGTCAGGAACAGGATTTGCTAGTCTGTGGTGTTTGCTATACCCTCCCTTGGGCAAATCTCCACACTGTGGAGCAGGAGCTGGGGGAAATGGAGAACTCACTCTTCACTGGTTGTTTCACCTGGATCCTCCTTATGGAGCAGGGACTTTGAGATATGGAGGAAAGCATAGCATAATCTGGTGCTCCCTCCTGGCTCTACTACCAATCAGTATGGATATTCCACAGCCTAAAGCCAGGGAGCATGACATCTGTTAATGTTCACCAGGTGCTGAACATACTTGGAATAGTTCTTCTGCCTAGGAAGTTGGAGAGCATGGGAGTTGCCATTTGCCTCACTCAGTCTCATCTCTGTAGCACTCTTGCTACTGAACATGGCCACACATTTGTCTGTCTTTATTCCCTAAACAATACAGAATAACATCTATTTACATAGCATTTACATTATATTGTAAATCATCTAGAGATTAGTTAAGGTATGGGTTACATTCAAATACTACAGTGTTTCATATTAAGGGACTTGAACATCTGGAGATTTTGATATGTGTGGGAGAATTCTGGAACCAATCCCTCTCAGATACTATGGGAGGCCTTTGTATTTCTCTCTAGGAAAGAGGTTTACCTAACTTCCTCATGTAGCCATTCCAGAGCCCAGCCAAGTCATTGTGTTTGAATGATTCTGTGTCTTAATAGAAAGCTAATTTTATTATATATATATGTATATATATATGATACTTTGAATTGAAAAGACCAAGATTTTTTGAATAATACAGAGAAATCTTTTACCTATAAAATTCTTCTTCAGCGTTTAGCAGATGTAGACCTAAGGCATTATGGCAGAGAGTTCAGAGTGTAGCTACTGGAGCCAGACTGCCTGGGGTTGGATCCTTGCTTTGCAACTTATTAGTCCTACTGTAGGTGAGTTATTAAACTGCTCTTTGCCTCAGTTTCTTATAATATGAGCATCTTCTGCCTCTTAGGATTGTCATGAGGGTTAGATGGGTCAGTATATAGAGCCTGATTCATAGTAATACTCAGTAAATGTTAGCTGATGGTTACTATTGTTCCTAGAGGCAAATAATCATCTCATCTGTGTATTATATTCTCAAGGCCAATATGATTGTCTGTAGCCATAGATCTTGGTGATAGTCTAGTTGCCTAACTATGTATAATATGATCTTTAGTTCCCTCTAGTGGAAGAAAATTAGATATGTGCTCTTTTCACAAAGCTGCTTCTTATGATCATTTAACCTAATAAAACTACTGAATAGTTTTTTAAGAAAAAAAAAAGGACAAGATTCACATGTATCAATGGATTTAATACACAGTTAAAATTTTCACAAAAATTTTAATCTTAAGTGTTCCTTCAAAACAAAATATTTTGCTGGGCATGATGGTGCAGTCCTGTAATCCCAGTATTCGGGAGGCTGAGACAGGAGGATTGCAAGTTCGAGACCAGTCTCAGCACCTTAGCAAGATTCTCCTTCAAAATAAAAAATAAAATGGAGCTGGAAGTGTATCTCAGAGGTAGAATGCCCCTAGGTTCAGTCTCCAATACTACAAAAAAATTTTTTGTGGGCTCTGTGATTTATAATATTAAATAATATAGTATGAAACTATATAGTGATATAGAAATAACAGGCGTGGATTACTTTTGTTTAAAACTAGTACATTATCATGCCATTAAAAGAACAAATCCAGTATATTCGGCAGTGGTAGTCCCTTGAAGCTTTCCATTTGAAATCATGGTAATAAAATATATAGAATAACATTCATACCCCATTTCTGCAAGTAAATAGCATTTCTTGGTCACTTTCTGAAAAGTCTCTTGGTGTGAACATGCCACTGAGAATGGATTGCCTTGAAGTTTGGACGCTTTTAGTGTTCTCTTCCACATAGGATGTGAGGTAACAGAGAGTTGGATTGGGATCAAAAACCTTACAGTGGTGCTGTGAATTATCCATGTGACTTTGGGCATGCCCAACCTGCCTAACTGGAGCCTCTTTTTCCTCCTGAGTAAACTGTGAAGATAGAAGGGAGTGTGTGATGATGGCTCTCTTACTGTCACCCCCATCTCCAACATTCTCAGGTTCAGTGAGAAATCAATTTTGATGTGAGAAAGACAATGTGTAATAGACACTGGTCAGACAGGTGCTATGTGCTTGACACTGCCCTCCAGCAGGATTGGCAGGGATCTAAATCTCCAGCAGCCAGATGAGTTCAGCAGTGCTAAGATCCTGAGGCTCGTATGGGGGCTGTCGTCAGACCACAGCGGGGTCTGCCTATCTCACCTGGGAAGATAGTTAAGGAGCACTTTAAGGCAAATTGTGTGAGTGGGATTTTGATGAATGAGTGGGGTTCATCAGGCAAAGAAGGAAGCACATGGAGTGTCAAACACAGGGAGCAGCATTTTTTCAGAGCACCTGGGGATGGGGCCAGGGAGACTGAAGGAAGAAGCACAGGAAAAAGAATTTAGATATTGGGAATCAAGAAAAGAAAAATGTGAATCCACCAGAATTTCAATTATGCTGCCAAACAGGTCTGTGGGCCCTAGTTAAGTTTTTAGACTTAAAGTCATTTTTGGAAGGCTTCCAAAGCCATATTGGTGGATTATAACATCTTAGTGTTTGGAAAGGAGCACAGTAAAGGTTTTTAGAATAATATGATATTATATGCATTGGAATTAAATGATGCTAACACTTTAATGAGTAGAATAAAAAGGAGAAGCTGCAGGTAAAGAAGCCCATTATGAGATATTTGCTGTCATCCAGACAAGGAATGGCAAGGGCTGAAACCAGCACAATAGCAGAAAGGGGAAGATAGCTTTGACAGGTGTGGCACAACTCGAATGGACAGGATTTAGCAACCACACATAGAAAGTGGAGGCGAAGCAGTGATTGGCATGGTGATGGCTCTGAGGAGTGTCTGTAAGAATAATGATGCTGAAAGTCCACAGGCCACACACACAGCTATGTGGATTTTGCTTCACTTTATATTAAACCAGTGTCATTTTCTTTTTCTGTTTTGGTACTGGAGGTTGAACCCAGAGGCATTCCACCTCCAGGCTACACCCTCAGCCATTTTTTTTTTATTTTTTTTTTTCGGTACTGGGGATTGAACTCAGGGGCATTCTACCTCTGAGCTATACCCCCAGCCCTATTTTTTATACTTTATTTTGAAACAGGGTCCCACTAAGTTGCAGAGTGCCTCACTAGGTAGCTGAGGTTGGCCGTGAACCCGGATCCTCCGGTCTCAACCTCCCGAATGCTGGGATTACAAGCGTGTGCCACCACGCCTGGCCCATTTTTTTTTAAACAGGGTCTCGCTAAGTTGCTAAGGCTGGCCTCAAACCTGTGATCCTCCTGCCTCAGCTTCCCAAGTACTGGTATTACAGGTGTGAACCACCTTGCCCAACTCCAGTGGCCTTATTATTAATATGATCTCCAAAAAATTGTAGAAGAGAAACTGTGAAGTAGAAGTAGGTGTTGAACTATGTGGCAGTGTGGTTTAGTAATGAATATACACATTGCCACCTTCTTATGATTGAATTTGGATTGATTGATGTTTGTTAAAGGTAGAAAAGAATGGTTTCAGCAAAACTGGTCAAAGAACAAGAAAACAAAACTTACTATGTACATGTTCTGTGTCATGCACCATGGCAAGCACTTTCACATAATTTATGAATCATCAAGAATAAATTGCAACCCTGCATATTGGTGTTGCTTCACTCATTCCATTTTACAGATGAGGATATTTATGTTCACGCCTGTAATACCAGTTCTTGGGAGACTGAGACAAGGATCTCAGGTTCACGGCCAGCCTCAGCAACTTAGTGAGACCCTGTTTCCAAATAAGAAATAAAATAGAGCTGTGAGTGTAGCTGGGAGGTAGAATACCCCTGGGTTCAATCCCCAGCACCACAAAAAAACAAAACCAAAACAACAACAACAGAAAAAAAAACAGAAAAAAGCAAGGAAAGAAGGTAGATTGATTATAAATGTACTTTCTTTAAAGAGTAAAGCAATATATTTTCTGGCACTCAGCCTACAACAAATAGGGAAAAAACCCTTAGTATCATTATTTGGCAGACACCCCAAAATATATTTATTTTATGTGTGCAAACATGATACTCTAATAAGTAAACAAATTTATATTATTTTGATATCAAGATGAGAAACAGCAAATTGGGCCACATAGAATGTTCCCAAGGGAACTTCCTGTAATTTTTCAAAGAAAGAAAAACATGCTTTAAGGTAGTTGCATGCATCTCACACAGTAAAATACTGGGTTTGAGGGGAAATGGCTAAAATTAGATGAAAAACGTGTGTGTGTGTGTGTGTGTGTGTGTGTGTGTGTGTGTGTGTTGCGTGTTCATTGCTGGGTATTAAACCCAGGGGCATTCTACTACTTAGATATATCCCCAGTCCTTTTTATTTTCTATTTGAGACAGTCTCCCTAAGTTGCTGGCCTCAAACTTGTGATCCTAGAGAGTCACTGGGATTATAGACAGACACCACCACACCCCATGATATACTTTTTAAATTTTATTTATTTGGTACTGGGGATTGAATCCACAGCCATTCTACCTCTGAGCTACTCTCCCAACCCTATTTTATTTTTTATTTTGAAACCAGGTTTCACTAAGTTGCTGAGGCTGGCCTCGAACCTGCAATCCTCCTGTCTCAGCCTCCCTAGTACTGAGATTACAGGTGTGTGCCACCACACCCGGCTATAATGTACTTCTTTTAAATCTCAGAAATGGCAATTCTCAAAAGCTTGGCATAGTGGTGCACACTTGTAATCCCAGTACTTGGGAGGCAGAGACAAGAGGATTGCAGGTTCTCAGCTAGCCTCAGCAATTTAGTGAGACCATCTGAAATTTAGTGAAACCCTATTTCAAAATAAAATAGGGCTGGGGGTATAGCTCAGCAGTAAAACTCCCCTAGTTTCAACCCCCAGTACCACAAAAAAAAGAGAGATGATAATCCTCAAAACTACTGTGCCCTCTTTACTAGGGTGTGAAAAGAGGCACCAACTTCTGTGGCTTCCCAGTCTAGATAGTGCTCTCATAGCAACCAAGAGAAATGATTGTCTCTCCTGATCCTGACCTTAGGACATTAGTATCTAGATCAGTTGTTTTGGCTCTGGTGCTTCCCTTAAATTTTCCTGCAGAATACTTTGGGACAGAGCATCTACTACTGAACAGATTTTTAAAATGGTTTCTGATTCCAAATATGTTAAAAATTGCTGATCTAGACAGCTGCCACATTTTCAGCTTAAGTATGGTATGTCCTAGTTTTGTAGAAAAGGCTTGTTACAGGGATAGAACAGTGTATTAGTTAATTAAAATTTTATTAAAGCTAGGAGAAATATGACTTTTTCAGAACTCTCTTCCTTCTCTTAGCCCACAGTTTCACTCTGTACCACTGTTGGTGATTCCACATTGGAACAAAACATTTCTAATAGTATCCTTTGAAGCTTTCTGGTTGAATTTTAAAATATTAAGGCCACAAGGTGGCCAGGCATGGTGGCACACACCTGTAATCCTAGTACTTGGGAGGGTGACACAGGAGTATCACAAGTCCGAGTACAGCCTTGGCAATTTATCGAAACTCTCAGCAACCTAGTGAGAAGACCCTGTTTTGAAACAAAAAGTAAAAAGGGGCTAGGAATGTAGCTCAGAAGTAGAATAGACCTGGGTTCAATCCCCAATACCACAAAATAAAAAATTAAGACTACAAGGCAAGCTGTGTCTAACTAACTAACGCCTATTAGTTAGCAACTGTCTCGATATAAACTTGGATTTTGTCAGTAAACCAGTAAAATAAAATATAGACATATTTTGGTGGTTGAGCCATAAATCTACAGCATTGTTCATCCCTGATTTTGAATTATCTATTAAAACAACTAGTTTATTGTTTTTATTGGTCCTTTTCAATGTAAGTATCACACATTAGTATACACATTTATTTTAGTATAAATTTTTTTATTCGGTTTTATTTATAAAAGGCTTCTATGGCTAGCTAGGGAAAGCCATGTTATTAAAGAAAACTTCAATAATTATTTCACTATGCCACAGAGAACCTTGATCTTGGTCATTCATTTATACCTTAAAACAGACCACAGATTGCTTTCTGGAGAGAATGTTGGCTTTGCTGGCAGTATTTCCTGCACTAGCCCCATACTGAAGAAAGGAGTGGGGGGAAATGGGTAGCAAGGAAGTCTTTCCTGGCACATGTCCTTTGTGAGGCCCTCTGCAATTTAGTGAGACCCTGTTTCAAAATAAAGAAAAAAATTGGGGCTGAGGGTATAGCTCGGAGGTAGAATGCCCCTGAGTTCAAGCCCTAGTACTGCAAAAATAAATAAATATAAAGACTTTAATACTGAAAAATGGTTTAGGCATAAACTAATATTTTTCTAATTTTCTTTTATAAAGTAAGGAGTACCATTTTGAAGTAGGTGTTCGACTTTTATCATAATCATATGGCCTGATTTCTCTCCCCCTGATTTTGGCTTATATTTTCCAAACTGAAAAGTGGCAGATGAATTTTACCTTCTAGATGAGTTTAGAACATTGTATTTCTATTATGATCATGCACGAAACATGATCTCAATAATAGACATTCATATATTTGAGAAAAACTCTTAACACAAAAATTTTATTTGGTTTAGATTTTAGTCACTTCTGCCTTCTCCTTTTATGTATATGATTAACATCTTTCTGTTTTATTGAGTCTCCAAACAGATTTTCAACAGATTCATGGTTGAGTAAGTCCTTAAATAGAAGAATCAGAGCTGTATCTTCTAAGAGATACAATTTGGTCTCTTAATCTACTGTTGGCTTTTATCCACAAATGGCTTTTTCAGCTAATGCTTTCCTTTCAGGACATTTTAACACCTCAAGATAAATATTAGTAGAGATCATTGAATTGGTCACCTGGAATATTTATTAATATCTAATGAATAAGCTCAATGATTTGTAGTACTTCAATATTGTTTAGGAATGACCTGAGATTTTAAAAATGTAAAACCATATGAAATAAGTGGCAGGTTAGGTAATTATTACCAACTCATCCTAATGAAAAGTGAGACAGAAGACAAGTAGTTCTCACAGTAATTGGCTTTATTTTATTTTACAACTGATAGCTATTTATTCTGACTTTAGCTTAAATTTGATATTCAACAGGGCAAGCTGCTGTAATATATTCATTAAACTTACCAGAACTGAAAACTCTTTGGGAAATATACTACCAAAATCCCATTAATTCGTAAATGCTTAATGCGGTTAAGATTGATTTCTAATTAATACACACATTGGCCTATTTAAGAAAAAATTTTTACATTAGTTGAACATTCTCAATTAATGGTATGCTATTTCCTTTCTTTTTCCACCTGACGGATGAGATTTTTTAGGCCATAGGATAAAAAAAGGAGAATAAAGAAGCAAGAATACAAGGAAATTAGAAGCTGCTTAGATTTCTCTGTGTGAAAAAAAAGATAAAATATATGGGGATGATAGTAAAATGTGTAAAAGATCAAAGAAATAATGAGTTTACAGTTAACCCAAATGCTTGTGTAGGCCTGACCAGGCCTCTGGTCATCACTAGTTGAGAAGATCAACTTTCTTGATTTATAGGAACATAACTTCATTAAAAACAACCTGATGGGTATCATCACCAAATGTGGATGAGACCGTTAGTCTTCAAATTGACTATTAGATAAAGGTGGAAGCCAGGGTGGCCAGTACGTGGGAGATTGAGAAGGAAGGATCACAGGTTCAAGGACAGCCTCAGCAATGTAGTGAGGCTTCTCTGCAACCTCACAAGACCCCATTTCAAAACAAGAAAATAAAAAAGTCTTGGAAGTGTAGCACAGAAGTAGAATGCCCCTGAGTTCAATTCCCAGTACCAGAAAAAAAAAAAAAAAAAAAAAAAAAAACAGAAAAAGATGTGTGGAACTCAACAACAGAAATGGACTTTGCTACTATAATCCTTCCAAGGTTTTGCTTGGATCTCTTTCCTAAAATATCATATGATCACTAATTTCAGTGTTCCAAGGAAAAGTTACTGAGTCAATAATAGACTTTCATTTACTTATTTTGTTATTAATATGTATTCAGATGAACACATTGATACTGATCTTAATTGTCTCTAGGACTACATTAGAGTATTCTTTGTCTGAGCCAGCATGGTGGTGCTCACCTGTAATCTCAGTACTTAGGAGGCTGAGAAAGGAGGATCAGAAGTTTGAGGTCATCATGAAGGTAACTTAACAAGACCTGGTTTCAAAGTAAAAATTAAAATAGGATTGGAGCCGGGTGTGGTGGTGCACGCTTGTAATCCCAGCATTTGGGAGGCTGAGACCGGAGGATCCGGGTTCGTGGCCGGCCTCAGCTACCTAGTGAGGCACTCCACAACTTAGTGAGACCCTGTTTCAAAATAAAGAATAAAAAAATAGGGCTGGGGGTGTAGCTCGGAGGTAGAATGCCCCTGAGTTCAATCCCCAGTACCGCAAAAAAATTAATTAATTAATTTAATTAAATAGGGTTGGGGGTATAGTTCAGAAGTAGGATGCCTTGTAGTTCAATCCCTAGTACCATGCACACACACACACACAAAAAGAGTATTCTTTTCTTGGATTTGGAACCTGCACCAAATCATACTGAATTTTAACTATTGA
The DNA here is from genome assembly GCA_004027655.1 of Graphiurus murinus. Lineage (NCBI taxonomy): Eukaryota > Metazoa > Chordata > Mammalia > Rodentia > Gliridae > Graphiurus > Graphiurus murinus. Next base: position 22,821 of record PVLC010001272.1, on the reverse strand, counting down.
GTTTCTAACACAACCTAGATACTGTTTGGAAATGAGTAAGAACATTTCTATATTTTTTTGGGAAAAGGGGAGTATCTAGTTTCTGCCCATCACTTGTGACAGTGCAGCTAGAATAAACTGGTTTTGTAAAGTCACTCCCCCCCCCTCTTTTTTTTTTTTTTTTTTTTTGGTGCTGGGATTGAACCCAGGGGCATTCTAACCCTAACCCTTTCTATTTTTCAGTTAGAAACAGGGTCTTATTAGGTTGCTGAGGGCTGTTGCTGAGGCTGGCCTTGAACCTGCAGTCCTCCTGTCTCAGCCTCCCAAGTACTGGGTTCCAGGTGTGGACCACCATGCCTGGCACTGTACCAGTCTTGATAGCTTATTATCCAATCAGTGTTGCTACATTAGCATTGTTGTATGATTAGATCTAGGGCCATATACAAACTACACAGGCTCCAGGAGCCATTTTGGTGTGATGTCAAGAGCACTGGGCTTTTGTTATTAGTCTTCTTCCTTCTACTTACTAGTTGTATGATTGTCAGCACCTTGTTTATAGCACTGAACCCTGAGCTTCAGTTTATTTTTATGTAAAATGGGGAGAATATATACATATATAAAATGAGAACTTATACAGGGGTACTTTAAAATCACAAATATTGTTCAGTAAACTCAAATGTTTCACTGAGTAGTCAAGTGGTAAGATCTACATAGTTATTCAATAAATTTTCAAGCATGCAAAGGGTTGTTATACAATGGTTGTTGACTAGTTTGGTAAATTAAGCAAGACAAAACAATTAAAAACTATATAACAAATGAAGGACTTAAACTAATAATAGTGAAAAAAATTCTAGTCTTAGTTATTAAATGGTAGATTGGGGTGATTTAAAAAAAGCTATAGAGTTTCCTTTGGTGAAATGTTTGTTTTGGGGGGATTAGCACTAGGGATAGAACTCAGGGGTATTTTATTTCTGGGCTATACCCCCAGTCCTTTTTATTTTTATTTAGAAACAAGTTCTCACTAAATTGCTGAGGGCCTCATTAAGTTGCTGAGGCTGGCCTCAAAACTGTGATCCTCCTATCTCAGCCGCCTAAGTATTAGGATTACAGGTGTGCGCCACCATGCCTAGCTTGTGGGGTTTTTGTTGTTTTGTTTTGTTTGGGTTTTTTTAATGTGTGTGTATGTGTGTGGTATTGGGGATTGAACCTAGGGGCATTCTACCTCTGAGCTATTCCCCCAGCCTTATTTATTTTTTTATTTTCAAACAGAGTGTTGCTAGGTTGATGAGTCCCATTACTTGCTGAGACTGTCCTTGAACCATAATCCTCTTGTTGTTTTAGCCTCCCAAGTACTGTGATGACAGGCATGTGCCACTACGCCTGGCTCTGTGGAAGTACTTTTGAAAAACACATATTTGACTTTAGATTCTTTTTCCAATGATGGACATGCAAATATCTGCACAAGAATTGCAGAGTAACTCAACAATCTGGAAAGGATAAGAATTAAAGAAAATCAACTTATCTAGAGCTATGTCATTCCAGTTTAGTAGCCATTGGCTATGTGTGGCTGCTGCACACTTAAAATGTGGCTAGAAAGAATTGAGATACGCTGTATGTCTAAAACACACACTAGACCTTGAAGAGGCCCTTAGCAACTTAGTGAGACCTTATTTCAAAATAAAAAATAAAGTAAGGCTAGGTGTAGAATGCCCCTGTGTTCAATCCCCAGTACCACACATAAAAAAAAAATTATTATCTACTTTCTTTTTTGTTGTTATTGTTGTTGTACTGAGGATCAAACCCAGGAACATTCTATCTCTGAGCTATACCCTCAGCCCCTTTTTTTTTTTTTTGCAGTACTGGGGATTGAACTCAGGGGCATTCTACCTTTGAGCTATACCCCCAGCCCTATTTTTTATTCTTTATTTTGAAACAGAGTCTCCCTAAGTTGCGGAGTGCCTCACTAGGTAGCTGAGGCTGGCCGCAAACCTGGATCCTCCGGTCTCAGCCTCCCAAATGCTGGGATTACAAGCGTACGCCACCATACCCGGCCCCTCAGCCCTTTTTATTTTTTTGTTTTGAAAAAGGATCTTGCTAAGTTGCTGAGGCTGGCTTTGAACCTGAGATTATAGGTGTGTGCCACCATGCCCAGCTATTATTTTCAAATTCCTTAGTACTCTGCCTGATGAGATAATTAAAGACAAATATTAGCTTTCGTATGCTCTGTCAGCATGAACTTAATCTCTCTCTCTCTTTCTCTCTTTCTCTCTCTCTCTCTCTCTCTCTCTCTCTCTCTCTCTCTATATATATATATATATATATATATATATATATATATACACATATGTATACACACATATGTTTAATTCATATTCACATTTAAAAACAATCATTTCAAATTTAGTCTTAGACTCTATAGGTACAATACACATAATATATATGTACTTTTTAAAATTGTGTTTTACTATTTGGGCTATTTAATTGGTAACTGAATTATGGAAAACAAAATGTAAGCCACCTTTTACATCATGGTCCCTATCATTTCAGATATATTTTTATGTTGTCAGTTTTGTGCTATTCAGTGTTCTGATTTTAGTCCCTGAAATGTCAGATCCAGCGACATTTCAATCACTTTAGTCTCTTAAGGCAGCAGGGCCGCCAGCAATTTGCCTGTTTGCAGAGTGGGTGGGTGATAAGACTAGACCAAGAGCTTGTTCAGCTGTTTACTAAGCAGAACTATGGGGCTCTATGTGTGTGTGTGTGTGTGTGTGTGTGTGTGTGTGTGTGTGTCTACACGTGTGTGTGTGTTTGAGTGTGTGTGTGGTGGGGGGGGTCTTCAGAACCTCCATTACTACTTGTAAGCTTTCAGTTTAACAAATGTGCCACATGGCAAATGGTGAATGTAGGAACTGAAGCAACTATAGTTACAGGCAAGAGGCAAAATTGAAAATAAACTGAAAAGAGGAAAAGAGATCGGTTTTTATTGTAGTGAATACTTAATCTGTTTACTTCATGCATTCAATGTCAGAGCATTGAGTTAGAATTGCTTTTGATGAGAACAGAGACGAGCAGAAAGAGAGTAACTAACATGAAAACAAGGTATGCAAGGGTGACTTGTAATAAAATGAGAAGCTAGAGGTAAACATAAAAATGGATAATAAAACACCTAAGCTATTCATAGAATCAGGAGGCAGAACATTCTTGAAAAGACAGAGACTGTGCAGGCTTCTGATTGATGTTATCTGGCTCAGCCTGGCCCTCCAGCACACATGTTACAAGCCTTCCTTGTTGGCTATGACTTCCCTGCACACACCGTTCCTACCCTTCTCTCCTGCAGGGCCTTCCCAATTGCTTTGGGACATAGAGGTATTTTTCCTGTGCTTCTGATCTCTTTTGCAGTGAACACTGACCCCCAGCTCGCATTGGACCCTTTAAGGCCCCGCCCCACATGCTCCACTCCTCATCACCCTCTCAAGAGAGCTCCTCATTTGAATCTTACCACTGCCCTTTGAAGCTCATGTCATAGACTCTGCAGGTATCGCATGACCTAGCACCATCTCCATTTGATTGGCTGTAAGGAAGCCATTTGTAGGAGTTAGCAGTCAACTTGCAGGTGGCAGGAATGAAGACAGGACCAGCACCAAGTGTTCTGACTCCATATCCCCTGGGCTTTTCGTCACTGCCACTTAGAACAACACAGAGTGCTGCTTTTACCACCTCAGTAAACACAGACAAGCACAACCTTCTTCCACCCTGCTATTCCTTTTCCCCTGCCAGACTTTTCAAATCCAATCATGTCCAATCCCCTGGCATGGCATAGCAGGCCGACTGCTAACATTGGAGTCAGGCACGTCAAGGATCAGAGCCTACCCGGTCATAGCTGTGTGACCAACATGTCATCTCTAAAGTACCTACCTCACAGAGTGGTTGGCATATTAAATGACAGTGACTGTGTTGAGTGCATAGCCCAGTGAGAGGCATGATAGATTTGAATTTATTATTAGACAGTTGTCTCCTGCATACTGACTTTGACCCTGACCTCTCCACAGAACTTAATTCAGCCCTTCTAGAACACTCATGACCTTTTCTGGCTGAAGCTTATGGCCTTTTCTTAGCTTTCAATCTTCTCCAAACTACACATACCTTTATTTCCTCTATTCCCTTGACTTTCTTAATCTCTGATTATTGATTCCTCCTTTTCTGGCAGTTTCTTTTTTTGTCTAATTTACTGCCTTTTCTCTTTATCATACCCTTATGTAAGTAAGTCTTCTGAGCTTCTGTCTGTAGCCATTGCTCTTGTTGACAAGACTGAGTTTAATTAATAAATCAGAAAGGAGCTCATGTTATCCTTTTGGTGTGTGCAATACATCCTTAGCCTTGGCTCTTATTTTTCTTCCTTCTGCTTTCAAATATAAAAACAGCTGTGTGTGGTGACGCACACCTGTATTAGCAGTACTTTAGAGGCTGAGACAGGAAGAGTGCAGGTTCAAGGACAGGCTCAACAACTTAACGAGACTCTCAGCAAACTAGTGAGACCCTGTTTCAAAACAAAAAATAAAAAGAGCTGCAGGTGTAACTTGGAGGTAGAATGCCCCTGAGTTCAATCCCCAATAACAAAACAAAACAAAAAAGGATATGAAAACATCACATTGAACTTTATTCCTCAACAAACAAAGCCCCAGCATTGCTAACACTGGAAAGCTTTGTCTTGTGTGTAGGCATGGCAAGTGGTGCCCTGCCCAAACCATTTAAGTGCAATGGTGGTGATGATGGTGATGATGGTGATGATGTTAACAGTTTTGTTTTCCAAATAGTATTATGGAGCTTACACAGTAGTCTTACCTACATTACCTGAACTTTTTCTTCCAAATAATTCTGTGAAATAGGTAGAGTCCTGAATGAGGCAACACATTTCATGGATGACGCAAAAAAGTTTGTGGGCTGGGGGTGTAGCTCAGCTGCAGAGCACTTGCCTAGCATACATAAGCCCTGAGTTCCATCCTTAGCACTGCAAAAAAAAAAAAATAGTGCCTTCTTTATTTAAACCATACTGTTTTGTTTCCTATTTCATGTAACTTCCCTGATATATCTGTAAATCCTAGATTTTTGGCTAAAGAATAGACAATTCATTCTTATCTGATTTAAGGAAAACTAAGAAAGAGAGGGACAATTCAAAACAGTTAATTGAGGTATCTATTCACAGATCAAAGAAGATATTAATTTGGAATTGAAACTTGATTATAAGAGTTTGGGGAAAGTATTTGTGTATTAATCTTATTTTTGGACAAAGTCTTTCTTTGTACTAAGAAGTATAGACATTTATTATTAACATATATATCTGAACTTATGAAAAGTTATATTGTCAAAGATTTGAAAGGATAAAAGTTAAGCTTAATTTCAGTGGGGGATTTCATCTCTTTAGTTAGAGAAGTCTTCATGTTACCATAGATCATATCCATTCATTCATCATTCACTCTAATTGACTTTTGTTCTTACCTAATGAAGTATGTTGTATGTTTGTTTTGCAGATCTAAAGCGGGAAGCCAGTATCTGTCATATGCTGAAACATCCACACATTGTAGAGTTATTGGAGACATATAGCTCAGATGGAATGCTTTACATGGTTTTTGAATTGTGAGTGTATATTTTATTTCTTAAGGAGTAAAGTAATAGCAATGGTGGTTTTAGAAAATGCTAACACTTTTCTCTTGAAGTATAACAATAGTTGTGAACTTACCTGTTTAGAAAGACCTAAAGTCACAGGAAAACAAGGATAATCTCATTTTAAGGTTCAGAATGGCAAAGAAAGCAAAAGCTTTGCATATTCAGTTACCCTCAATACTTTCAGCACAGTTCAGAGAAGAAGCTTCAAGAGGAAATAGAGTCCAGAGGGATGGAGGCCTCAAAATGTGCAGTTCTGACCAGAGGAGGCTTAGTAAAGAGGGATGCAGGCCTCCAGGTAGCAAGTCTCTCTGGCAACTCAAAATGAGTAATAACAAACTTCCTCTTTTTATCTTTGCCACTATATTGGCATATGAGGAAAATTCTATAGCTACCATGTATCTTGATTTTAGTAAGCTACTTGGCATGTTTCTCACAGAATTTTTATGAGTGAGATGGAGAAGCATGAGCTAAGGAGAGTAAAACTGAGTAATGCATAGCTGCCCAAAGAGATTGCCTAAAGCTTATGAGACAGGGTTTTGTCTTCACCCTATTATATTCAAAATTAATCAATGACTTTGATTAGGAAAATAAAAAAGAGGGCATTCTTGCTAAATAAGATACCAAAGTTGGAGGATATATTTATTATCTCTTGCTTCATAACAAATGACCCCCAAATTTAGTGGCTTAAAACAACATGCATGTATTCGCTCAGTCTCCATGTATCAGGAACATGGGCCCAACTCAACTAGGTCCTCTGGCTGTGGGTCTCTCATGAGGCAGTAACCAACATGTGGGCCAGGGCCAAAAGTCACTTTTCAGGCTCCACTGGGGCTTGGATCTGCTTCTAAGCTCGCTCACATGGCTGTTGGCAGTCTTCACTTCCTTTCTGGCCATTGGACTAAAGACCTCCGTTCCTTAAGAACTGCTGGGTCCAGGTGTTCCTTGGTTCCTTGTCACATGGTCCTTTCCATAGAGCAATATAGCCACTGGCTTCATCAGTACAAGCAAGTAGGAAGGAGGGATGGAGGGAGGAAAGAAAGAGAGACAGAGAGAAAGGCAAGCAAATCTTAGTCTTATAACCGAATCTCCAAAATTACACACCATCGTTTTTGCCATATCCCATTAGTTAGGAAAGAGTCAATAAATCCAGCCCACACATCAGGGTCTGAATACCGAGGGGCAGGAATCTCTAGGAAGCATTTCACAAACTGCCCTCCCCCACACAGAGAGCTAGCTAACACATTAACTATCCACATCAAAATTCAAACACATCTTACAAGTTTATAGCCAAGGAGCTGAAACAAAGAAAATGAAATTTAAGAGCAGTTAATAGAAACCCCTTCATTCTAATACATAGATGCAAGATCAGTGTAAATTTAGTACATGAAGAAGATGTTGACATTTTAGTTGTTTGCAACAAATTAAAAGCCCTGAGTGACACGTTAGGCTACACGAATTAGAAGTATATAGTATTTTGAATGAAGCTGCATTCCCACTGAAATGTACACTGCTCATTCTCCCTGGAGTGTTTGTAGTATGCAAGACCCAGGAATATTTGCAGAAGGGGATAACCAGAATGGAATGGGCCTGGGAATTCTTCCAGAGAGTCATGGCCTTCAAGATCTTTGCTGGCAAACCTGCTATAAGAATTTTTAAAAACTTAGACACCCTGCTCACAGATTTTTAAGTTGAGCTATAAAAACTTTTATTGTAAGACTATCATTCTCAATGTCTCAAGTATTCTTTTAAATATATTTCCTTTGCCACTGGAGACCTGCACGTTTATCTCATTTACTTTATGAAAAATGTTTGCTCTGTGACCTACATGGCAAGGCTGGTCCTCGATGTCAAATCACTCAGCCAAATCAGATTCACTTTCTGTCAGAAAAAAAAATCTGACTTCATTTTGCAAATAAAATTAGAGTGTTAATTGACATCCTAGTAACAGTCATCTTACTATTGATTTCAAATTCTAAAATAGATCAGGCTTTGCCATGAACAAGTTGTCTACATGAAATAAAGGGACACCTTTTCTTTCTAAAACTCTTTGCTTTGCTTACAGGGGTGTGTCCCTCCAGCAGGAACCACGTATTGCCTGACTGAGGCTAGACAGGCTTTTCAGCATAGGGGAGCAGTTGGTCCTTTGAGATGGGTGATTATTGATGTGGAGATGTGAAAGGAAAACCACAGACTTGTTATCAGACAGGCCATATCATGGGAAATGAAGATATAGAAATCGATTGCCTTAAAATATACTTGAACTAGTTCCCTGGAAAGACTTTGGGTGTTCTCAGTCATAGCCAAATCCCAGGTCAAAGACTCTGTGGCATGGAAGAGCTTTATTTTTTCTTGGGGTCCTGGGGATTGAACCCAGGGGCATTCTACCTCTGAGCTACACTCTCAGCCAGCTTTATTTTTTATTTTTTGACAGTGTCTCACTAAGTTTGGAGGGCCTTTTTAAGTTTGCTGACACTAGTCTTGAACCTACAATCCTCCTGTCTCCGCCTTCCAAGTACTGGGATTACAGGTGTGCATCACCACACCCAGCTGGAAGAGCCCTCGAAAAGACTGGAGACTTTAGTTACCCACGAATGGATTGGTCTTTTGATTCTGCTGAGTCTCCAGAGCAGAAGGCCATAGACAGAACATAATCAACATCTCCAGTTATTTGAAAGATGATGATGTAGGAGATATATGCTTGTTCAGTGTAGCATGGCAGGCCATGACCAGAATCAGCAAAGGGCAGATCACCTCTAAGGAAGGAAGGCCTCTAATGATAAGACACTCCACGAATGAAGAGGGCTGTCTCACACTCTGCAGTTCCTTGCTAGAAATGCTCACCTGCAGGTGGAGCCCTCCAAGGGGGCCAAAGATAAGGTTTTACATTGGGACTAGAGAGGTCCTCTGGTGTCCTTTCCAATTTTAAGATATCATAATTCTATTTTTTGTGTGGTACTAGGGATTGAACCCAGGGGCATTCTACCTCTGAGCTACACCCCCAGCCCTTTTATTTTTTTATTTTGAAATGGGCTCACTAAGTTGCTAAGGTTGGTCTCAAACCTGTGATCCTCCTGTCTCAGCCTCCCAAGTACTAGGATTACAGGCACATACCACTGTGTCTAGCTAAGATATTATAATTCTTTAAAAATAGTTTTTCTGATTTAATTTTATTCTCTATTCAAGCAATATGTATCTGTCCATATTTTTATTCTATGAGAAAACCCAAAGCAGATTGATCCATATACTTTAAAGTTATGAGCACAGGAAGCAACATTTTTTAATTATCCTAACTTTTACCATGTTTGCTACTTGTATCAAAGGGGTCTAAATGACAGTGTAGCAGAGAGAAGATAGTCTTTCATGTCATAAAATTTGGAGTTTAGTTCCTCAGTGAAGCAGTATGTACCAGATTTTTATAGCCAATTATACAGGATGCAATTGTAGCTAAAATAATTCAGTGACTATACATTGAGATGAGACTTCATTAAATTTAAGTATTTATCAGTGACCTAAGACTACTATTAACTCAGATCACTAGAACCTCATTTCTATTTTCTTTTTTTAAACCTTTTATTTTGGAAAACGTCAGATAAACCGAGAATAGGGTAATGAACACAAGCACACCAGACACTGAGTTCAACAGTTACCAAAACATTTTGCTATTCCTGTTCAAACTGTCCTTTCCTGCCTCCCCCAACTCAGAGATTTCTAGCAATATCACTTCACCTAGAAACACTGCTCTTTGAACTTCCGAAGGATAAGGACTTCAAAAAATGATCATAATACTATTATCATACCTTTAAAACTCAGTAATAATTCCTTAATATCATGTAATATTCAGTTGATGTTCAATTTTCTCTGATTGAACATGACTCTTCAATAACATATTTCTAAATTTAGAATTATTTTATGAGCTTGAGAGATCTAGAAGTAGATTTTAAATTCATAAACTAACTGAAATAGAAATAGAAAACTTATTTTCTATCATTGTTTTGTAAATTCACCTCAACAATTGTCCTTGCCCAGTTTTTTGCCCCTTGATCTCTTGGTTTCAAACCAACAAACCAAAAACATTTATTACTGTAAGATTTTAGGTTATGCAGAGGAAAAAGCAAAATGGATACACTTGTGTGTACCTCCACCTACTGGCTAGGTGAGAGATTGCTTCTATTGCTGCAGCAGACTAACCGACTCCAGAATTAGTTCCATGTTCCTTGCAATATGTCTCCTTTCCCTCAGTATTCAAGGGCTCATTGCTCAGTTTATAAGTTATCTGAATCCATTTCAGTTTTCTAACATGATACTAGTACAGAGTAGACAAAGAAAGGGAATAGAATGAAATTAGGCGAGTTAACTTGTCTATTTGATGGCTGCTCGGAAATAGCTCATATCATTTTTGTGCAGAAAAAGCTAGATAAAACAACATATTTGGATTATCAGCAAGTTTCTCTTTCTTCTTTTTTTTTTGGTACTGGGAATTGAACCCAGGGGTAGTCTCGCTCTGAGCTATACCTCCAGCCCTTTTTAATTTTTATTTTGAAAAGGGACTGCTAAGTTGTTGAGGGTCTTGCTAAATTGCTGAGACTGGCCTCAAACCTGCTATCCTCCTGTGCCAGCCTCCCAAGTACTGGGATTACAGGCATGGGCCACCACACCCAGCTCACCATTTGTGTGTGTCAGGGGGCGGGGAGTATTGGGAATTGAACCCAGGGACATTCTACCTCTAAGCTATACCCCCAGCCCAATTTTATTCTTTATTTTGAAAAGGCTCTCACTAAGTTTCTCAGGGCCTCGCTAAGTTGCAGAGGCTGGCCAGGAACCTGCAATCCTCCTGTCTCAGCCTCTCAAGTACTGGGATTACAGATATGTGCCACCACGTCCAGCTCAGCAAGTTTCTTAATGTAGTATTCATATCTGTCTTTGCTACAGACTATGTATAACCAATACTTTTCTCTTCTTGAACTCAAGTCATGAAGTTTCATAGCCCAATCATTATCATGTTAGAAAATCCCTAGAACTACTTGACACCCACTTAGTTCCATATTCCTTGCAATACGTATCCTTTCCCCCAGTTTATAGGTTTATAGCATAGTAAATATAGAGGCTCACAAAACCATAATTTTAGAGCTGAAAAAGATGAGAGCAGTAGATTTCACATTCCTGTGGAGAGCTTGTTAGATATGCATGTATCCACGCCCACCCCCAGACATTCAATTCCAATAGGTGAGGGTCCTCATGGGGCAGATGGAGATGAGTGACCTTTAAAGCAGGGCTAATACTACTTAGAGATTACTTTGTCATTTCCCCAATACACACAGTAGTTTGTTAGACACCCCTATGTGTTTGTACTACATCTGTTGCTTTGGGATTACACTTAAATTTGAACCTTTCTAGAGCAATTTGCTGAAATGTGTTTTAAAATACAGGTTCAGGCTGGGAGTTGTGGCATACGCCTGTAATCCCAGTACTTGGGAGGCTGAAACTGGAGGATCACAGGTTCAAGGCCAAAGCACAGTAACTTAGCAATGCCCTATTTCAAAATAAAAGTTAAAAGGACAGGGAGTGTAGTTCAGAGGTTAGAATGCTCCTGGGTTCAATCCTCAGTACCACAAAAGAGTAAATAAGTACAATAAAATACAAGTTTAGCTTTGAAGAGAAGATTGAGTTGTATTACCCGCACCCCCAAAAATGAGATGTTTATTTCTATGTAACACATTCAGGCTTCTATTTAGTAGTGTCTGGTACTTGAGTTAAGCTGTAAATCCTAAATTGGCTGGCTAAGGAATTTTAATTACCTTATTATAAAATGATTACATATACCACAGGGAGACTTTTACAGCAATTAAATAAGGATTTAAAACATATCTGACATAGAAATAATAGTTTGTATCTTTTAAAATAATATTAGCACTATGTAATTTTGAAGCTAAGAAAGGAAATAATCGACTGAAACCTCTTATTTTTTCACTTTAATTTTTTGTCTGATATTTATGCTTGGAGAAAGGAGTGTTTGTGGAATTCATTTATACGGATAGAGTGCAACTGAATATTACTTATTAGCAAACTTGCCACTTAAGGGAAAATATGTTTGTCTCATATCAAGCATTAAAAATCTGGACAGTAGCATTTTAATTTATTTGAAGATCTGCACATATTTTTATTGTTTTTTATAGTCTTCTTTGATCTATTTTGATTTTTTCTTTTTATATGTAATGATATAAATTCCTATTCTCTCATTTAGCAAACGAAACATTTCTCTCTTGACTCACTGTATCAACATGTTTAGTTGACTTTAGTTTCAAGAACTATGTGTCAGAGATTCCCAAGTCCACCCTCACATTTTGATGATTCAGTAAGAAGACTTAAAGGACTCAGTATATAGTCATATTCACAGATATGATTTATTATTTATGGGTAGAAGTCCAGGGGAAACCAGGTACAAGCTTCCAAGGGCCCTCTCCCCCTGAGGAGTTATGGTAGTTGTGGAATGTTACCAACCAGTGAAATTGCTTGGAGACTCAGTGTCCAGGGTTTGTATTGTTGACTGGTCACATGGGCACCCTCTGCCTGCCATGTACCAAATTGCAGGCTCTCAGTAAGAAAGCAGATGTTCAACATAAATCATACTTTGCACAAACAGTTGAGATACAGGGAGACACTCTTTTCAGTTAGGTAGGTAGGAACTTCCTTAAATTCAAGTTACCAGATACCTGCCCATTAAGAGCCAACCTTGGAAGTAGGCCTGTCCAGCCTTTCATAAGAGAGTTTGTATCATCTCTGTTAATTCTTCTGCATAAACTGAAGTAGAGATAAATAGAAGATGTTCGTTGTTGTTATTGTTGTTTGTGATACTGGGAATTGAACCCAGGGGCATTCTACCTCTGAGCTACACCCCTAGTCCTTTTTATCTTTTATTTTGAAATGGAATCTCACTAAGTTGGCTGGCCTCCAACCTGTGATCCTCCTGTCTCAGTCTCCCAAGTACTGGGATTATAGCAGTGTGCCACCACACCTGGCTAGAAGATGGGTTTTGAGTTGATAAACTCCTGGATCTGCAAACCAAATATAATTGCCTATATTGGGTTTGGAGTTTTGTTTTCAACTTTAAACTGCAACCATGCTATCATTTTGATCTCTATTGAAAAAATTTAGGTGGCTGGATCCTTATTTAAAACAAATTCCTCAATTGTAGAGTGCTTGCCTAATATGCTCAAGGCCTTGGATTTGATCCCCAGTAGCAAAAAACAAAATAAAACAAAAATCCTTGATTGAGATGTTATAGTGTAGAATAGATTTGAAGCTTCAAATACAGCATTAGAAGATAAACTGTAAGGGGAAGGGGAGGTAGTAGGGAATGAATTGACCAAATTATATAACAGTAAATCTCATTGTTATATATAATCATAATGCACCAATTAGAAAAAGAAAATAAACTGTATTTTGATGCTGCTACTTTAGAAATCCATTTGAAGTTGTCACACCAGCAATTTTTCATACAGCATATGAAAGCTGATCTTCAAGCCACTAAAATAATTTTGAATACATTTACATACATAGAAAGTATGAAGAAAATTCAGTTGTCATTATTTAAAAATAGTATAGTTTATCTTTTAAACTTTTATTGGTGTATTGTAATTGTACACAATAGTGATATTCACAGTGATACATTCATATAGGCACAGTAATGTTGTTTGGTCTGTTTTTCCCCATACCTCCCCTTTTCCTCCCCTTGAAAAGGAGCACAGCTTATTTATTTAAAAATAAAAATTAGAATGCCAGGTGTGGTAGTAGACACCTGTAATTTCAGCACGTGGGAGGATGAGACAGGAGAATCACGTGTTACAGGCCAGTCTCAGCAACTTAGTGAAACCCTGTTTCAAAATAAAACATAAAGTAGGGCTGGGGGGTATAGCTCAGAGGTAGAATACCCCTGGGTTCAGTCTCTAGTACCACAAAAATAAATAAATTAATAATAATAATAATAATTTTAAGCCTGGTGTGGTGGCACATGCTTGTAATCCCAGTACTTGGGAGGCTGAGACTGGAGGATCGTAGGTTCACAGCCAGCCTCAGCTACTTAGTGAGGTCCTCCGCAACTTAGTGAGACCCTGTTTCAAAATAAAGAATAAAAAATAGGACTGGGGGTGTAGCTCGGAGGTAGAATGCCCCTGGGTTCAATCCCCAGTACCGCAAAATAATAATAATAATAATAACAATAATAATAATAATAATAATAATTTTAAGTAGTTTTTCGTATACACTGGTTTTATAATATACCTACCTTGTATAAATTTAGATGTTATGGAAAAGTATAATGAGAAAAACAGTACCATTAACAAAAGTTAATCAGTGAATATTTTGGAATATTTCCTTCTATTTGTACTTGTTATCACAATTACAGCAATTGAGATCATTTAGTATATGCAATTTTGTTTCCTGATTCTTTTCACTTAAAAATTTTAAACCTCATCCTATACCATTAAATATTTGGGGATATACTATTTTATGACTGCAATAAGATTTCTAAATATATAATACACCATATTTAATAACTTCCAGAGAGTTAAACATTTATTCACATTGTTTTTTGGTTTTTCATATTAGAAATAATGTCAGGCCATGTGGGTGGTGCACATCTGTAATCCCAGTACTTGGGAGGCTGAGACAGGAGGATCTGTTTCAAGGATAGCCTCAGCAACTTATCAAAACTCTCAGTAAGCTAGTGAGACCCTGTTTCAAACAAAGAATAAAAAAGGGCTGGGGTTCTACAAAAAAAAGAATGTTATAATTAATATTCTTGTACATAATTACTTTTTTCTCAAAATAAATTCCTGAAGTAGAATTACTGGGTAAATTAATGAGTATATAATGTAAATAAATGTATACATTACACATAGATTTAACCTTTTTTAAATACAGTGCAACACACTTAAGAAAATGAATGCACATAAATATACAGCTTGAAGAATTATTGTAAAATGAACAACCATGTAACAACTCGGGTCAAGAACAATACTGCTAAGACTTCAGCAGCCCCTAATTTCCCTTTCTGATCACAGCCCCATCCTCTGTCAGAAATGACTTTAATCTGAACTTCATTTGTTTGATTTGCTATCTGTACCATCCCAGTAAACATCCATGAATAATACAGTTGAATGTTGTTTATTTAAATCTTTATTCAAATGAAGTCTTTTTTTTTTTTTTTTTTTTTTGGTCTGTGAGATTATCCAGGTCACTTTGTGCAGCCGTTCCTTCATTTTGTTGCTATATAGTATTGCAGTGAACAAACTTTGACTATTTCTTCATTATAATGTTAATGGGTATTTGGGTGGTTTCTAAATTTGACTATTTTGAACAATGTCGTAAACCATCTTCTGCACATATCCTTGTGCGCCTAAGTACACATTCTTATACTCCTAGTTATAGACTTCAGAGTAGAATTGATAGAGTTTTAAAATATGGACAACTTCAATTTTCCTAGAAAATACCAAACTTTTCTTAGGTGGATGTATAAACTGACCCTCCACCAATGGTACATGATTCACTAAAAGGATCCAAGTCCTAGTTTTCCTGGGACTGCCCTTGTTTAAGCCTGTTGTTAGGCCATATTCCAGCACCCTCCTTTTATTCTCCCAAGTATTGATTACTTACACTATACATTCTAGTACTTGTCATCAAAATTTTTGCCTGTTGGCGTACATCAGAATCTTATAGTGGTTTTTCATAATTACTCTTTCCTAAGTTGTTGCTTAGTGTCCTATCTTTCTACTTTTTTCATGGTACTTTTTTTTTCATGGTACTTTTGATAAAAAGAAGTTGGTAATTTTTATATAGTCTGATTTATCAATCCTTTTTCTTATGGTTAGCGTTAGAATTTACCAAGCTTGGGATCATGAAGATATTCCATCTTTTATCATCCATCTGGAATTGCTTTGAGGTACGCTGAGAGGTAGCAATCCAGTTTCATTCCCTTCCATAGGGAGAGTCAGTCATCCCAGCACAGTTACCAAAAGGATTGCTCTGCAGTACCACTTTTACCATAAATCAAACATCAGTAGATGTATGATCATTTTCAGGCTAACTTCTGGTCCATCAGCCTATTAGTGTGGCATTGTGCCAAGAGTGTGTTGTCTTATTGTTACAACTTTACAAGTTCTGGTAACTCATAGAGCAGGTCCTTCTACCTTATTCTTCTTCAAACATGTTTTGCAGGATATACCTGTTTCTGCATTTTCCATATACATTTTAGAATGAGGGTTGTCAACTTCCACCAAAAAACCTATTGGGATTTTGGGTGAATTATTATATTGAATCTTTATAACAATTTAAGGATAATTAATGCATTTCTAATATTGAGTCTTCTCATTCATGAACATGGTATGTATTTTGCCATTTGTGTAGCTCTTTCATTTCTTTCAATAAATTTTTATACTTTTCGCTAATAGAGATTTGTTTTGTTTGTTTTTTTTTTTTGAAACAAGGTCTTGCTAAGTTTGCTAAGGATCTCACTAAGTTGCTAAGGCTGGCCTCAAATCTGTGATCCTCCTATCTCAGCCTCCTAAGTACAGGAATTACAGGTGTACACCACCACACCCAGCTATGCTTTGCTAGTTTTATTCTTAGGTTTTTGCTTTTAGGAATAGATCACTGATCACTCTCACTACTCTCTTTCCCTCCTTCCTTGTACCAACTTTGTATTTCTTTCTATTCTTCAGGTGCCAGTAATTCCAATAATTAATTTATAGAGTAATTTGGCTATTCTGCATATATGACCATATCTTCTGAGTATGATAAGGATTTGGTTTGTTCCTTTCCAATTCTTTTATATTTTATTTATTTATCTTGCTTTTATTGTGATGGATAAAACATCTAGAACAATAGTGGATAGCAATTATTTTGCTTGAATCTGATCTTAAAAGTTTGCTAAGCATAAACAGATGGTGAATTTTATCAAATGCTTTTCTCATGCACATACTGAAATGACCATATAATATTATCCTTTAATCTGTTAGTGCTCTGAATTGCATTGATTTTTTAGTTTGACCAAGCTTGATCATGATTTATAATCTTTATAATCTTTATAATGCTTTTTATATATTGCTAGATTTGGTTTAGGCTTTTTACATGTGTCTCTGCACTAGACTTATAAAATGAATTAAGGAGTGTTCTTTTTTTTTTTTTTTTTTTTGGTTTTTTGGCTATGTGTGTTTGCTTGTTTTTCCTCTTTATATGATTGGTAGAACTCACCTGTAAACCCATCTAGACTAGACTTTCTTGTGAGAAGAATTTTCATTTCTGCTTCAATTCCTTAAATATTTAAAGGATTGTTCAGGTATTCTATTCATTACTGTGTCACTTTTAGTAAGTTGTATTTACTAATAATTGCATTTTATCTGAATTTTAAACTGTTTTGGCATAAAGTTGTTCATAATATTTCTGCAGACTCTGTAGTGATGAATTCTTTTTCATTCATGATAACTGGTAATTTGTGCATTTTCTTTTGCCTCTTCAACCATGGTAGATATTTACCAGTTATAGCAGTGTTTTCAACAACATGTAGCTTTGTATATCTTTTTACTGTGTGTTTTTTATTTTAATAATTTCTGCTTATTGTGATCTCCATTTTTCTATTTAGGATTTAATTTTCTAGGAGCTTTTTTCCTTCCTTTTAATTTTAACCTTTTTGTGTCCTTGGATTTTAGATTCAAGGCATTCTACCCCTCATCTATACCCCCAGCCTGATCTTATTATTTATTTTGAAACAAGGTCTCACTAAGTTGCTGAGTAGTGGGATTACAGGTGTGCGCCATCATGCTTAGCTAGTTAAGTTGTTTTTATTCCAATTAGCCTCTCATTCTTTGTCATTTTCTTGGAAGATTTGGTCCATTTACAGTAAATTATATTCAGATATATTTTAGTTTACATCTGTGGTCTTCTCATGTGCTTTCTATTTGTACCATGTATTGCATGTTTCTTTCCCTCTCTTTATTTGGTTAATTGGGATCAATTGAATTTCTTTGCATGTGTATGTGTGGTACTGGAGATTGAATCCAAGGCACTCTATCACTGAGCTACACCTCCAGACCTATTTTTTTTAATTTTGAAATAGCATTCACTGGCCTCATACCTGTAATCCTCCTATCTCAACCTCTCAAGTACTAGGATTACAGGTGTGTGCCACTGCACCTGGCTAACTGAATATTTTTTATCATTACATTTCCCACTATTCATTTGGGAATTTAAGCACTCTTTAATTATCTTAGTGTGTAACACAGAAATTACAATATGCTCCATCTCTCATCAAATTATAATTTTGATGCCTTTATTGTCCTGAACAGTATAAACAAACACATTAATTTCATATAGTGTCTCCCTTGACTTGTAGGCTATTTTTTTCATGCATTTAAGTGATATTTGTGTGTATAAAAACATAAGCTACATGTATTGACATCACTCCTAATTTATTTTATTATATTTATTCATTTAGATTTACCCACATACTTATCTTCATTCTTTATTCTTTACTCATCTCTAAGATTTTATCTGGGTTTTTCCCCTTGTGTCAATCTGCTGGTATAAACTTTCCATTTTTCATTAGTTTTAAAACTTCCTTATACCCTTTCAGTCTTGGGGCTATTCACTGGGTAAAGAATTCTATATTGGCATTTTATTTTCATTACATATCATTCTACTACCTTCTGGCCCTCTGTTGATATTGAGAACTTGGCTAGCAATCTGTCATTTCCCTAAGGGTGATCTGTGTTTACTTCTGATGTTATTAATTTTTCTCCATCTTTTGTTTTCTGTAGTTTTCTCTGTGATGCAACTTAAGAGTGTGTGTATATATGGTTTTTTTCCTTTTTCAAAATTTTTTAATGTTTTTATAATAATTGATGCATTGTAATCATACATCTTTGTTAGGTACAAGCTAATAAAGGCATATATGCACACATTTCTCATTTAACCTCTTCCTCAATTCCCACCCCACTCCCTCGCCCTCCCTCCTTCTCAAGTTCAGTTTAGTGATTGACTTTGATATATTTGTGAAAGTACATCATATGCATTAGGGTGCCCCCTCCCACCCCACCCCACCCCTATCCATCCCCTTCAGTTAAGTCAACTTCTTTGCTTATCTAGGGTTTCTCCTTTTTCATCTGGAGACCCTCTTATGCCCCATCTTCTCCCTAGCATCTGCATATTAGGGAGAACATATGCTTCTTTACTCTTTGTGACTGACTAATCTCACTTAACATAATGTTTTCCAGTTGCATCCATTTCCCTGCAAATAACATGATTTCGTTCTTCTTCATGGCTGAGTAAAATTCCATTGTATACATATCCCATAGTTTTGTAATCCACTCATCTGCCAATGGACATCTTGGCTGCTTCCATAGTTTGGCTATTGTGAATTGTGCAGCTATAAACATAGATACACATGCGTTGGTCTGATAATTTGGTTTCCATTCTTTTTGGTAGATACCCAGAAGTGGTATTGCTGGATCATATGGTAGGTTCATTCCCATTCATCTGAGGATCCTCCATACTGTTTTCCAAAGTGGTTGCACTAATTTGCAATCCCACCAATAGTGTATTAGGGTTCCCACTTCTCCACACCCTCGACAGCAGTTGTTGTTGTTCGTGTTTTTTATGATTGCCGTTCTGATTGGAGTTAGGTGAAATCTCAAGGTAGTTTTGATTTGCATCTCTCTGATTGCTAATGATGTAGAACATTTCCTCATACATTTATTGGCCATTTGTATTTCTTCTTTTGTGAAGTGTCTATTTAGATCCTTTGCCCGTTTTTTTTTTGTTGTTGTTGTTGTTGTTTTTTGTTTTGTTTTGTTTTGTTTTTTGTTTTTTTGTTTTTTTTTTTTTGCGGGTCTGGGATTTGAACTCAGGGGCATTCTACCTCCAAGCTACACCCCCAGCCCTATTTTTTATTCTTTATTTTGAAACCGAGTCTCACTAAGTTGCGGAGTGCCTCACTAGGTAGCTGAGGTTGGCCTCAAACCCGGATCCTCCGGTCTCAGCCTCCTGAATGCTGGGATTACAAGCGTGCGCCACCACGCCCGGCTTGCCCGTTTTTTGACTGGGTTATTTGTTTTCTTAGCTGTGACTTTCTTGAGTTTTCTGTATATCCTAGATATTAGACCTCTATCAGAAGAGTAGCTGCCAAAAATTTTCTCCCACTCTGTGGGCTCTCTGTTGAGGTTCTTAATAGTTTCCTTTGCTGCGCAGAAGTGTATATATGTTTTAATCATTTCTTGGTTCTTTATGTTTCTTAAACCAGTACATTGATATTATTCATGGTTATAGAAAATTTTCAGCCATTATCCCTTCCAATATTGTCTCTGCCCTTTTCTGTCATCACGTCTATGACCCAATTAAATATAGTTAGAAGTATTGTGGTATTCTGTATGTCTTCTACCTTCTTCCCTATCTTTTGTATGTTTTTCTTTCTTTCTTTTTCTTTGTTTCATCCTTTGTTGCTTCTGTCCTCTCTTCCTGTTCTTTAATTCTCTCTTCAGCATTGTCTAATATGCTGTTAGCTTCTGAATTTTTAATTTCACTTATTTTATTTTTATTTTTAGTTTCTATTTCCTTTTTAAAATCTTCTCTATTGCTTATTATATTGATTTTCTTTCAAAACTTCAAGCTCAGCTTTTATGTTGAGACATTATAAGCTTTTTATTTAATAATCTTGAATGACTCCCTGTGGTTTTCCTTTTATTGTCTGTTATCTTTGCTTCTTCTTGGTCAAAATCTCTTATTCCTTCATGTGCCTGATTTACTTGGCCTTGTGCCAAAAATTATGTTGTAATTTATTATCTTAAGAATGATGCTTTCTTTCTCTGGGGAGGATTTTTATTTGCTTCTCCTCCTGGACACCTTCAGCCCTATTAGTTTGGAATTATCTTAATCAAGGTTCAGATTTTCAAGGCCACAAAGCTTTAAAGCCAGGTTGACACTGTATGAAAGGGCTGATTACTATCAGTTCACCCCTAGCTGGGTCCCTTTAGGGCCCCAGCTCAGTGATGGAGAATAGAGTTTATCAGATTCCCCTGAATTCTGACATATTTTCCCTTCCAGATGTTGTATATATAAGCAAATGTCACAAGGGGGAAAAAAAACTATGGTTCTTGGCCTTACCTCTCTGAGTTCCTGTTCTCTCCTAGATCAAAGCTAACATTCCTGACAATTTGGTTAATACTTTGATGCTTTCAAGAAGTTATTTTTTCTAACTTTTTTAGTTGTTTTTAGTGGAAAACATCATCTGGGCTACTGTTATTAGAACTATAAGCTAGCAATATATCCAAAGATGTTTTTTTACATAGTTCTATATTACTTTTTATAAAGATCTACCAATTTGTATTTATAACAATAATAGATGAGAATATCCATGTTTACATCTTGGTAGATCAAAATTATATTTGGACTTAATTTGCATTTATTTTGTCATTAGTGTTTTCAAAAAATTTTTTTTGGTTCTGTTTTTGAACACATGGGCATTCTACACCCCCAGCCCTTTTTACTCTTTTTTAAACTAAGTTGCTGAGAGCCTCACCAAATTATGGAGGCTAGCTTCAAACCTATGATCTTCCTGTTTCTGCCTCCCAGCTACTGAGATTACAGGCGTGTGCCACCGTGCCCAGCTCTGTTCACATAGTTTTAACATACATATACCCATTTCTTTCTCATCCATCCACGTTTTTAGTTGCCATTTTGTAAAACTCTATCTGCCAAAGATATTTACCTTTTTCATGCATTTGCAAATATTTTCCACAAATCTGCTTGTTTAATTTTGTTTATTGTATTGAATTTTTTAATATTAAGAAAGCTAAAATTCTGTCAAAAATAAGTAACAAGTAAGAAAGAGGGCAAGAAGCAACCCTGTAGTGCTGGATTAGAATTGGAGACAACAACCAGGCTTGATGGTGTATACCTATAATGTACCTGGGAGGCTGAGACAGGAAGATTGTAGATTTGAGGCTAGCCTCAGCAATTTAGTGAGACTCAGCAATTTAGTGAGACCCTGTTTCCAAAAAAAAAGGGCTAGGGGTGTAGCTCAGTGGTAGAACATTCCTGGGTTCAATCCCTAGTACCATAAAAAAGGAAAAAAAAGAATTGGAGACAACAGTATGACCTTTAGTTTATTGCATGTATACACACACACACTTACATGCATATATCTATATGTAAGTAATTATAGATACATGCGCATACATGGGTTAGTACACATACACGTTTCTTACCCTGTCCAATTAGAGGACCTAAAGCAGGGACATACTGGTAGTAATAGGTATACCCACAGCCTCCTAGATAATCATTTCTGAATATCCTTCCCTAATAGAAGGAGTCAGGGCTTCTTGGATAAATGATTATTCATTCTAGGGCTGAGAGAGAAAACATAAGATAAGCCTGAAGCATCTTAGAGTACCCAAGAGTAAAGAAGTGTTTAAAAAGATGGGTGCATTACAGAGACACACACAGGAACCAACCTGAAAGTGTTCCCAATGGCCAAAACTGGAAAAATGTAAGCAACAAAATAGAGTGGTATTGGATTATAACCCAATGTATAAAATAAATATATGAGTCCATCTTGGTATAAAAATAGGGAATAAATGGTAGAGAAGAAACAAACCTCCCTTACAGAGGAATTCTAGGTACTTTATATAGATAATCCCCCTCTTCCCTTAATTATAGGCTAGACTTAGTTTCAAAGAACAAAGTATGGAAAGGGGAAAATAGTAACTTTACAATAAAGATACTGCAAATACTACCTTTACCAAGTGATTAAGTTAATATCACCAGTGATAAGTCATAGGGATATCACGTGCCCTCTGATAAGATACGATAACAAGGGCATTTCACCTTTGATATTCATCAAAAACAAACACATAATCCTGACCTGAGCAAG
Source organism: Graphiurus murinus (assembly GCA_004027655.1). Taxonomy (NCBI): domain Eukaryota; kingdom Metazoa; phylum Chordata; class Mammalia; order Rodentia; family Gliridae; genus Graphiurus; species Graphiurus murinus. Next base: position 260 of record PVLC010001272.1, on the reverse strand, counting down.
AAGAAAAAAAAAGTCAGATAAACCTAAGTTAAGGAACATTCTGCAAAATACCTGGCCAGTAGTGTGTGTGTGTGTGTGTGTGTGTGTGTGTGTGTGTGTGTGTATGTGTGTGTTTTACTAGGGATTGAACCCAGGGACATTCTAGCACCCCTGGCCTAGTACTCTTTAAAACTATCAAGGTCATGACAAACAAGGAAAGACTGAGAAACTGTTACCTAAAATGTTAACACTAAGCTGGGCATGGTGGTGCACACCTGTAA